>VXAU01001779.1:35793-61233 GCA_013399695.1 Formicarius rufipectus | reverse complement strand
AACCTCCCTCAGCACCTCCCGACACGGACCTGCACTGCCGCTGCCACCGTGGAACCGCAGGACACGCCGAGCTGGGAGGAACCCACAGGGACCATCCAGTCCAGCCCTCAGCCCTGCACAGCCCCATCCCCAAGAGTCACCTCCCCTGCCCCAGAGGATCATCGAAATACCCCCGGAGCTCTGCCAGCCTTGGTGCCGTGCCCACTGCCCTGGGGAGCCTGGTCAGTGCCCACCACCCTCTGGGGGAAGGACCTTTTCCTGATACCAAACCTGACCCTGGCCTGACACAGCTGCAGCCATTCCCTGGTGCTGTCCGTGGTCCCCACTGAGCAGAGACCAGTGCCTGCCCCTCCCCAGGACACCGTGCCTGCAATGAGGTCTCCCCTCGGTCTCTTCTCCAGGTGAACAGCACTGGGATTGAAAACATCACCAAACCATCATTTGTCTTCTCATAGTACAATAGCTGACAACAAGTTTTGCCTAAAAGCGACTTAAAAAAAACAGGTCAGGAGAATGAAACACCGAATTTAGGTGAGGATACTGATGGAACCGATATGTTCGAGAGTCAGTGTGGAAGGAAGAGCTCTGGGTGCTGCGGCAGGGATAAAACGTGTGCAGGAAGGGCAGAACGAATCACACCAGTGCACAAGAAGGAGCATACCCAAAGAACGCAGCTGCTTGTACAGAAGGGACAGGGTAACAACCAGGACTAGTACAAGTGTCACCAGGGACAGAAATCCTGTGTCTGAAAAAGCAGAAAAGTTCCCAGTGAGGACAGTTGCAGGCTTAGATGGTGGCAGTGGTAGCGACAGTGGCATGCCTGGATCGGTGAGACCACAGTGGCCAGAAAAAACACAACAAGGAACCTCAGATACACACAGGTGAATTGGGTACGGTCCTACAATAGTAGGGATGCCATGACTGAAGCAATGTGCTTGTTAATGACTAAATAAAGGGGAAAGCTGACAAAGAAGCAAGAGGAAAGCTTCTGTGCAAGGAGTTGGTGCATATATTTGGATACATCAGCCTAAGGTAGGAATGCAATAGAAGTTTACAAAGATGGGTGAACAGGGAATAATTGTTTACTGTCTCTTCCATTGGAAGAGCTAGAGGGTAACAGGTGGAACTACCAAATTCAGAACAACCAAAAGTGCCATTATTTCTTCATTCACATGTAGTTAGGCCGTAGAACATCTTGCCACAGGACAAAATGTGGTAAAAGTTTGCCTGCACTCAAAAAGTGACTGCAGAAATACAATAAAGAAAAAAATTCACCACAGATTCCCAAAGACATCTCAAAAAACACTCTGACTCACTGAAGGCCCTACAGTATTTGGGGACAAAATACTAAATGCTTTCTCTTGCCATTTCATCCTGAAGCATCTGCTGATGGCTGGCCTTCCCTAAAAGGCTACTCATGGTTTCATAGTGTTTGGTAGCATAATAAAACTCAAATGGCCTTGCTTTGAAAAGTCTTTGACCCAGCCAAGCTAAAAAGCATAGGATGAGAAAAAAGCCTATCTTAGGAATTTACCCATGTAATATCAACACACAGAGTAATGGTCAAGACAACCCACTTTTGTTCAATAAGTTTTAAGATTTTTTTCTTAGTTTCATGCCCCTGACTGCACCAGCTCATTTTCTGTCTAAAGCCATAAAAAAAAACTCTAAACTATCAGCTTATTTATTGATGAGACTACCTGTACAAACAAACATCTCCAAAAATTGAGTCAATTATAAAAACACTTTGAAACATTCCTAAAGTATTTAAAATATGCCAGCTAAAGGATGCTGTGTAAGAAATAAGCCTCAAAAATTCAACAGATACATGAAAATAAGCTCAATGCAGAAATGTTCAGCAGATGTGCAGTTGTGCAGAAGAGAAGGCAGAATGAACAACCACTGCTCTGTGGCAGTGCTCTTGTACCTGTTCTTGTGCCCCACACACTTACCTTAACCACGACATGAAGACAAACCTTATTATTAACTGCAGGTTTTATGGCTTGCAGGCTCCACCAGCAACCAAGTGTTGTACAATTCTCAAGAAAGTTCTTAGCTTTGCAAATATTTAATGCTCTTAAGTTATGTGCTGTCTTGGTTTTTAGTATCCAGAGTCAGTTTGTCACTGTGTGGGTGTGTATTCTAAAGCCTCTATGCCATTTTTTCCCATGAACTGCTCACAATGGCACATTAGCAGCTATTGTCTAAGGGACAGCACACCCCTCAGGCTGCAGGATGGGTGTTTTGGAACTTCTGTGAGATAAGGAAATTCTTCTGCCTCCACACCCACCTGAGGGGTCATGTCTGCTAATGGCCCATCAGGGGTATCAAAAATAGGTCATTGTTTATCTCACAGAGTAAATCACCCATTGTTTAAGTCTCCGCCCTGGGGGAAGGACTGGGCGGAGCCTAGGTGAATATAAGCAGAGGATTTTTGGGCCTAGGGAACTCTCTTCAGATCCAGAAGAGGACCCGAACCACGAGCAGACTGCGACTGCCACCANGGGAAGGGGTTTTGCTCAGGTTGTTTTTTCCTTCTATTTTACTCGGTTAGTTCTGGTTGTTTTTGTTTATCTTAAATATATAGATATATATAAATTATAGCTAGGAACTGTTATCCTTCCATTTATCATATCTTTATTAAAATTTGTTTTGAAATTGAAGGAGATTTGTCCCTCTGTTTTAACTATAAATTTTTCTAAGCTCTCTAAACTGAGACAGTGCACTTAGATATTAAGTTCATAAAACCATAAGGTTTTCTTATTTCTTTTGTCAAGCCTTGACACAGCACATCAATCACCCTGGAGTACTGAGAGTTCAGGATTCCCACCTTCCCACTTTCCTGGATGCCGGGAGAGGGCTGTTTTCAAAGGCTCACTGATCTCAGAATTTAGGTTATGCTGGAGGGCCACTGGTATTTATCTTTGTGAATTCTCACATGAAGCTTGTTTATTAGGTATCAACTGTTAATATTTGATATTAACCACAATCTTTGATAAGTCAGCATCTAGAAGTCAAGTGACTTCCCCAGTTTCTATTTCAGAGCTGGAGCCCCACTGCCTGAGCTGCAGACTGCACCTACAGCCAACTGGCATTCAGGACCTCTCCAACTCAAACCAAATCCAGGATGGCAAGTGATGCAGGATGTGGAGGTCTAATCCAACTAAGAAGGAAAGTATTATCAAAATTCCTGAGAACCCAGATGAGGCCAACAGCATTCTAGTCTATGGTAGTACCAGTAGCTCTAAAAATAAGCTAATAAATAAGGGGAAAAAGGTCTACATTTGCTCTGATAACACCTATGGCTGTTAACAGAAGTCAGCCTCCACATTTGAGAGTCAACTGTCATTAAATGAAAACATAACACATCCTTTGAAAATTCCAGAGGCTCCTGAAACTCATTTGGGCACCCCTGAGGACACATCAGAGGAAAGATTAGCCCTCCAGACCCCTGCAGCAATGTATTAGCAGGGTGAAAATAACAACAAAAAAAATAAATGTTGAGAAGAGCTTTATGGGACAACCCTAGACACAGGCCAGGAATAGCTGAATCATAGCTTTTCAGTGGGCAACATCATTGCTCCTCTGCCCCTCCTCCATAGCAAGCATAGGCAAAAGTCTTCAAAACCCACACATTTCGAGAGTTCAGCAGGTGATATCCTGACTGCAGGACATTCATGTTCAATTCTATTTCTGAAACAGTTCCCATCTCAGCTTCAAAGCACAGAGGGAAGCCAGAAGAAAGCCCATAGGATCATGCAGGTTTCTAGGGAAAGGAGGCTGTAGATAGTACCTCT
Organism: Formicarius rufipectus; assembly: GCA_013399695.1. Lineage (NCBI taxonomy): Eukaryota > Metazoa > Chordata > Aves > Passeriformes > Formicariidae > Formicarius > Formicarius rufipectus. The sequence continues at coordinate 57,436 of VXAU01001779.1, read as the reverse complement.
CATCTCTGTGCTCATACCTCTCTAAACCAGGAATAATCCTTCCTGATGACTGCACACCTCTCAAGTCCAACCCTCTGGCTTTCCTCCTTCCCAGCTACATTAAGGCAGTCTCCTTCTAGCATTCAGCTCTATAAGACCTATTTTACATCAATGATTTTCTATTATTTCACATGAGTTGCTGCATTATTTATTAGTTTTAAATGTATTGTTATGTAATCACATCAAATGTACTTTTAATCTTAGGCAATGAAGATATGGTAATGAAAGTACAATGTGCAGTTTAACATCAACCCTTTTTCTAAAGCTGTTAGTGGTTATTCTTTATTTTTAGTAACCACATTTAACTCTTTATTTTCTTCTGATCCAAACATTACACAGGGCTATGACTAATTCCATCTCACTATTTTTGTAAGATCTTTTTTTGTAAGGCAGTGCCTAGGACAAGACCAAACATTCAGCATGAGCCTATGCTATTTATCTAGGGCTTTTTCTTAACTACTTTTCCACAATGCAGGATAATTTTGGATCATTACAGAAAATGGGATTTGGATATGAAATACCTCAATTAGCTGGTTTTTTCCTTTTTTTTTTCTTTTTTTCCCCAGCAGACATTGCTAACATTGGCATGCCTTGCTGTTGTCATGGCAACGAAAGGAGTCTGTATGTTTTTGCATGTGGCTCAGAAATTATTTTATACAGGAATGGGACAACAATTAGAATATTGGAGATTGGATATTTCTGTGCCACCAGTTAATAAATGGTCAATGGGAAAAAAAGAAAGATCCCAAATCAACAACAAAAGGTCCTTGATTGGATACAAGACACTAAACTGTTACGTGTGACCCTACCTTGCAGTTAGGGCTATGTGGGTAAAGCTTTGTCACTCCTGAGCGTGACTAAAATCACAGTGATCTGCCTGGGCAGTTGTTTAACCAGACCAGGTCCACATGTGCCCAAATATGCTGCTCCTGGTGTTCAGAAATACATGAGGAGTTTTGTACTGTGGACTCATCCCAGTGAAAATTGGAATTTCAATTGTCTTGAAGCACTCTTGTCTCTGTGAGGGCTCATTCAAAGGCAAGGTTCTTCTCATGGACAAAGAGTTCAGAATTTGCATGAGGCAAAAGAGAAATATTTTAGAGAAGCAAGTTTACCCATTAAAAGCTAAGGAAGGGAGCTTGTGTCAGTCACTGATCAGGAGTGGAGGAGGCAATGGCAAACACCAAAACATGACTGAAACCAGCCTACACCAATCTAGGAAGTGTCTTGGAAAATTATTTTTAGCTAGGCTATAGATACCATTCACCTATGTCTTCTGTATGTTACTCATCACAACCCCAGCTCTTTGCCTGGGGACCCAAGGTACTGAGGGAAGCTGTTTTTCCATCGTTTGCCTGTGTAGAGATGCCAAGTGTGGAGGCACTGAAATGTATGTATCTGTGTCAGTCCTGAATTCATCCTACTTGTATTCCAGAGTGCCAGTTCTCTGCCAGGCACTTCCCACTCGCACCAGGCCGAGCCACACCGACTGTTACTTTCTAGGAAGCCACATCCACAGGGCCAGCTGGCCCTGACCCCAGCACAGATCATTTCTGCCCCACAATCAGCAGCTCCAGAGCTCAGGATGGCAGGGGTTGTGTCACTTTCTCTCTTCTATGGTTGGACCCAGCACACTGAAATGTAGAGGAGGAACCAGACTGAAGTACCCTCAGGTTTAAAATCTGATTCAATCGATCATCATCATCTCTTCTCTTTCTTTAGTTGACTGGTAACTTTTGCAAACTCTTTGACTCAGGCTAGATCTGTATCAGCATTCTGCACCCCAGAAATGCCCTTGGCCAGCTAAACCAGGAAACATTCCATAGAACAAATGGGAGAAACACGTGGGAAACAAGAGGGGTTTGCACCAGAAGACAGCAAATGAAAATGACTATACAGGGGAAAAATAAAAGGATTATATGTGAAAAACTAAATTCATACACAAGACTAATTCCAAACTAATCTATGCATGGGTATGGAACATTTTGAACATATGGAACAAGCAGGTTATTAGAACCTCATAAAGAGTACTTTCTCATTAGCTCAGCATGGCAGCATCCAGTACACAGGCAAAGTGCAGCTTAAATATTGTGTCATAATAATGTCTCTATGCATAAAGATACTGGAGAGAGTTAAACAATAAATGAAAATGGCCAATGGTCAAAGTACCATTCATAGGATTGCCACTCCCCATCTGTACCCTTAGCAGGTGTTCACAATACCTTTATGGCCTTAGGAGCAAGATTTGCTGCTCTGCTTTCCTTTAAAAACCCCTGTTGCACAGTCCTGTGGTGTGTCCCCACTTCCTATCCCTTCATGCCTTTAGCAACACAGCCGGTAAAAGCACCTGTCACAATTGCTCGCCCACCCCGCAGTCTGTGCTACTCAGTGAGCAATGGTATGGAATGGAATGGAAACACACCGCAGAGGCAGCAGGGAGCTGTACCATCACCTTTGTGCTTACTACGGGAGCAGGAGGTGCAAACAGAGCGAGACTGGCTGTCCCTTTGCATTTCAGGGGGAGAGGTCAGCCAGCTGCCCTGGCCCCGGAGCAGCGGGAGCAAACAGCCCCGCTGGTCTTGGTAGGACACAGGGTGGAACCTGCCAAATACAGCACGTGGGAGATGTGTGGCTGTACACGTAACTGAGGGCACAGGGACCCCACTGCCCCAAAGAGGAGCTCCCACAGCCCCTCACCAGTTAATGTTTATGAGCAGTTGCATCACATGAAACTGGACTCAGCAGCAAAATCTCACCTGAGCCGTTTCAAACCAGCACCAGTGTTCTGGTTTGCTTTAACGGAACCCAAGAGAGGTGAAAAATTGAAGGAAGATCAAAGTTTCTGCAGTCATCAGCACAGCACTGATCATTTTTGATCATTTTTGTAAGGAGAGAAAAACACAGCATCATTTATCTAGAGCGCTTTGGTTATGCAAAAAGCTTCCCTTTTTTCACTGAGGCCATGTGACCTTGAATAAGTCCTCTTCCTATTTATTCCTCTCTGAAATAGACACATGCCACTAGATAGATGCATAACTTGCTTTCTAATTATTCTAATCTCTTTGGTCAAATGCAAAACATTACTGTACTTTACCACAGTCATTCCATGCAAGATCCTATGCACAATGTCTTTCAGCAAGAGGAATTTAATTTTCAAGTGAGAATATATAATTCATTCAATAAAAGTCAATAATATTAAATCTAGGGAAAGAAACATTTCTTTATAGTTGTGGTTATTTTTCTCTGCAGGACACAAATGCATAAAGATGGTAAAAGCTGTTGTCAAGACAAACAGCATTCAAAGCATGATTACACACAGCACTCAGGCAGTTGTGCCACATGAAGCCTGAAGGTCTAAAAGTCACTGTAAATCTTATCTGTACAGCATATTCTAATGCATTATTTAGCATTCTTAAGAATTACTTTTTCAATTTTAACTACATAATTCTCCAGATAAAAAAATATTTTCCATAATAATTTTTTTAGGGTAAAAAACCTCCACAACTCTATTTTTGTCTGAGAATTCCTCTTTCTGAACTTGAGCTACAAAAGCAATTCATTTTTCTCTGAGCTTATCATCTTTTACAACCCTGACAGTTATGTCACTCTGTTCCATCAATTCACTATTACCCCCACTCTTTTCCTATTAGTTATTCCCCTAGTCCCCTGACTCCTAGTTTTTAACTGACTTTTTTTTGGCTTTTGTCAGTTCATTGATACTTTTCTATCTTTAAGTGGAAGTGAATATTCTGTTGTCTGAAAACTGTACAATGAGGAATTATCCTTATGCTTCCATGAATCAATGAGTACTCTGTAAGGCTAACGCAGTTTTTCTCTTCCCATTGTTTTCTCACTTCCTCTCATTCTATTCTTGCATTCAATTTTTTTCCAGCAAGCACCACAACAGAAATAATATCCTCCCACACTTTTAACTTCAAGTTTCACAGGTTTTTTTTTAAAGGAATCCTCTTTCCCTTAAATGGGGAAAACACAAGGTACAAATAGGATAGTTCGCTCACCCCAGGATGTCTAGCACAGATTGTGACCCAGCTCAGCATGTTACCAGGTATTCTCCTTTTCCAAGGAACCCCCTGCTTGTATACTGGTCTGTTCAGAAAGAGTTGGGTAAAGTTCAAGCATTGCATTTTCCTGTCCCATTTAACTTTTTGGGCTGCTTCCATCACCAAACCTCGTTGCTGTTGGGCAAAGAACATACCCCCTCACAGGGAGGCACGGGAGAATAAAGGTCACTTTAAAAATCAATAATGGAAGAAAATCTTCCTCTTGGAATACTACCACCATCTTCATTTCAGAGAGGTGAAAAACTAAGCCTGGACAGATGAAACAACTTTTCCAAGCCTGCTCTGAAATTTCAAGGAGCAGAGCCAGGAACACGGTGCCAGTTTCTACAACGCAGCACCAGGGTTTAACCCCAGAGCCCAGAAGTGCTGCCCACACGTGTATGGATGTGTATGTACCATGAGGTCCTGGGCTCCACGGAGAGAATCACAGAGCAGAGCAGCCACTTCCTCTTTGCTGTAGGCACTTCAGCCCTAAATCACCCAAAAAATGAGCTAAAAACACTACCATAACATCTTCCCATTTGTCCACGGAAATGATAACAGGGTAGCACAAATACAGAATAGTACATTTAGTGTTGTATTTAAATATGATTTCTTTTTTCAACTAATGAACTCTGTATTCATTAAAATTACATTAAACTCTTTTCCAGTTTAGTAGTGAGGAGTCAATTTTGCCACAGCTTGGATGTACAGAGCAACTGTAAACAATGGGAATGACAAAGAATAATGATCCATTAAGTGCATGGAAGAATCCATAACCTCCAGTTAAGCTAAACTGGTTCAATGACGTGGATAATATTCAAGATTATCATTTACCTTTTTCCTGTTATAGGAATTAGCTAACAGAGCAATTTCATGTGTTGAAATTACATTGTGACTCAGCAGATTCGATCAGGCTTTTTATACAAAGGCATTCTGTGTTAAGTTGCTTCATTTTATTACTTGGAAGATTTATCTTATTTTTCAAAATACATCCCTATTTATGCTGCAGATCACAGATATTGCATAGCATGGAGAAGATAAAAGAAACAACACAATAATATAGTTCTGATTAAAGATTTCTTCCCACCATACATTTAAATAATCACCCAGAAGGACAGAAGAGGAAACTTAAAAAGGGTGAATGAAGCACCAAAAGGGACAAAAAAATACTGAAAGGAGCATTTGTTGAGTGAGCTTAGAAATTCCCTACCAGTTGTCTGGGTCCAGCACTAGGAAGTGTCACAGTTAGAGTTTATCTTAGTGATGTACAATTAGATACCTGATGCGCCAGCTGCTGAGATCCTTTTTCGCCCTGCTCTCTCATTCCCATTTTGGAGGGAGGTTTTCCAGAGCTGGATACTGGTGTGAGGAACAAAGTGTGAGCTGTGGAATGAAAGCCACTGAGAAGCTGGTGCCAGATGGCTCATTTGAGCACAGTGACCTGGGGATGGCAATGGACATCCCTTTCTGTTGCTCTGGGCTGTCACAGAAATACATATTCCTGTTGAGTGGGAAGGCACCAGGACATGGTACACAGACAATTCCTCAGGGCACCAGGTGGGCCCAGTCCCTCTGCCCCCATACAGTGACCCCTCCCCACACCTCCCAGCCTCTCCTCAGCTCATTCCCCCACTTCCCTCCTCCACAACCCTTTCTCCCCTTTATAAGCACATTTTCCCACTTGTCTCTGTCCCCTGACCCTCAGTAGGTGCCTCAGCCTCCCTGCCCTGCCCTGCCAACCCAGCCAGCCTGCAAATACCCTTTATTCCAGTTGGCCTCTGCTCAGTGCACACAGCAGGGTCGGTCCAGCAGCTTCTGCCTTTCACTGCTGGGGTCACACCTCTTGTTTGGGGCTGGCGTGGAGGGACTGCAGTGGAACACTCTGATCCAGCTGTTTCAAACTGCAGCAGATCCCACTTTAGTGCTGGTTCTTAACCTCAAGCAGAGAGGCTCCAGCATCAGCTGGGAGCAGCAGAGGCCATGGGAGAAGCACAGCAGTGAGTTAGCTTGGCATTTCATTTTGTCTGCACCATTTTCAGTGCCTGAATTCTGACTTGCCCACCACAAGCTTTCTGTAGGATTTATAACCATACACAACAGAGAACAAACTGTTTTAACCCTTGGAGATGCCACTCCAAGAAATTTCCTTAGCTCTGTCTTCTAGGTAACAGATGTCTCAAGAAACAGGCACCAAAACACCAAAGGAATTAAAATCAAAACTGATGTCACCCTTTCATGCAGCAGTTGAATGAAACAACACAAAATAAAATTATTGCTCAGGAGTTGCTGGAAGAAGGATTTTTAAAGTTCATGACTGAAGACTAAAAAAAAAAAAAAAAAAAGTCATTTACTTTGTCCATGGTTTAGAAGTGATGCAACAGTCATGACCTAATTAAAGCAAAAGCAACGAGGCAGTTAAGTCAATATGGACAACACTTCCTATTGGGTTTGCACACTCCACGTAAGGGTGTCCTACTTGAAACAAAAGCTGACATGCTATTGTGAAAACTAGGAATCAACACTCCAGGAAGGCAATTCAGAAGTAGAATTTGCAGCAGCAGCATCAAATATGGGTTGAGAATGCTGTCGCTGAGAGGAAAACCCTGCTCAGACTGTTCTTCCTGCACTGTTACTGCTGCTGGATTTTGGGAGCCCATCACTGCAGACAGGGCTGCACAGCAACAACAACAAGCTTACAGATGCCACCTCACAAAACCTGCCATCTAAACTCCACAGGTACAGTGTCAATAAAAAGGGAGGTTGTGACTGCAAAGGGAAGGTAGCCTGAAGAAACAGCCCTGGGTCTTGCCTGCAGATTTCAAAGGATAAGGCCTAAAATGGAAAACTTTGTAAATACATGTGCATGATTAGTGAAAGAGATAAAGATCACCTACACCAAGCCTTCCCAAAAGCAGAAGTGTAGCCTCAGTGAGCAAAAAGGAACCTCGTTGACGTAATACCCATCAGTCCAGAGTATTCCCTGATTGCTCTTTGTTCATTATTGGTAACTTCTGGAGTAGAAACCCTGTGACACGGTGAGGATCTGCTGGTGGTGCTTTCCAGCCCCCTCTGCCAGGACATGGGTTTTATCTGAGGCAGCTGTGCCAGAGCTGAGCCCTGAAGAAAAGATTGGAGCCATCCTGTACATGGAGCAGGAAGGCAATAAGGGAAAACCACAGCAAAACAGCAGGGAGGGCAGGAGGGAGGGTCCCCTGCCTGTCCACCTTTCCAGGCACTGGTGTGGGACATTTGAAGCTACAAACCAGTGTTCATTCTATTTGTGGCTGCTCTAACCTTTCCCAGCATCAACAGCCATGCCTAAACTGAGCCAAGACACACAGGATGTCCACAGCAATGGCAAGAGCACAGCCAGTGCACAGCTCTTCCTCTGAAGGAGGCTGATGAGGAGTATTCTCAGCTTTGCAAAGGCAGGCAGGAATGCTTAGATCTAAATGGAGTAATGGGGCAGGACGGGTCAGAGCTGCTTGAGAAGAGCATTTGGAATAGATGTGCGACCTCATCCTTCAGAGAGTCAGGGTCAGGCTTTTAATTAAATTCTGGACATTCTTCTTTACCTGAAAATAATGGTTTTTACAGCATGAGAAGTCAGGCTGTGCTGCACAGTACTTTGCCATAGGAACGTGACACAGGAGCAGGACTGCAGGACTATATAGGGCAGGAAGCTCAGGGGAGACATCGTGTCCACTGGAACAGCAGGGCCCATCCCAGGGATGCTGAGAGCAATTACTGGGATGGGAACCCTGCCAGCCCACCACAGCCAAGAGCCAGCCCTGCAAAATACCCACAGGGCTCCGGGGCTGCAGCTCGACATTGTTTCACAACCCCCAAACACACAGGGCCACCGACTGTTTGGGGACACTGGAGCAGAGGACGAAAAATACCACCTGGCAAACCTGCAGCACCTTCCCAGAGCAAGGAGTTCTGTATCTGGGCTGGATCAGATGCTTAATGCTTCTGAAATTACAGTTAGTAGGAAGTTAAGAAGATTTTAAGCCTGTATTTAAAATTAAGTATAAATCTAAGTCTTTTCATGAGCATCAGTGATTTTTTCTGAGCAAGAACCCAAGCGACAAAAAGGAGTGCAGTTGAGTTCCTTCCTAAACCTTGGAGGGTATTTGACACTGTTATGAAAGCTGTCCATGCCCAGAGGGTGCTCAGACACCACGGTGACAGCCCTGGTATAGGATTTTAAATAGAATACTGAAACAAATTTACTAGTTTGGTTTGGGTTTTAATTAGCTGAGCCATTCGGAGACCAGATATATTTTTACTGTGCTATGTCTCTATTGTGCTGATATCTTGACTAACATTTTAGAGCTCTACACATACTCTTTCTGAAGTCACTGCCCTTAAAATCACAGTCCTATTTACACTTTTACTGAACGAAATTCAAAAATAAACAGTGTGTACCTTCCAAGGCACTGAAGAATTAACATGTGCTTGGGTGCAAACCACACATCTGGCACCATCTGTGCTGTCCCCAAGGACAGTCCCAATAAGAGGCTATTCCAACAGACCACAAGAAAGCATCAGCAGAGGGTTGTAAGCAGAGCAAACCTTCACTTCATGCAATGGGAATGACACTCAGACAGTGACACAACCCCTCTCTTGGCTGGCAGCAGCTGTGCACAGCTACCGAGTACAGGGTACGTTTACTGTCCAGAAATATTAAGAAAGCTTGTCTAAAAGCAGCTGCATAAAAATTGATTTGAAAGCTACATAATATTTTATAACTTCTCATAATAATCTGGGGTTCTCCAAATTTGGGCTTTTTAGAAAACTTCCATGTAATCTTTTGCTCCTCATTTTTCAGCTGATAAGCTGCTACAAACACAAAAAAAACCCATAAAAGGCTGAAGGGGAAAAACTGTGTGAAAGAGCATTTAAACATCCTTAGCTTTCCTCTGTTACCAAATAAAACATTTTAACTTGATAATAATGAACTCAAATGTTGATTCAATACAGAGAAGTGCCTTTTCAGCTGGTTCTTAGATTCCCATGAGAACCCTGGAAGTTCATTTTGCTCAGCTTCCATTTTGCAGAGTTTCCATTTCCTCTGAGAAGGAGGATTATATTCTGCAGAACTACAGCAAGTTGGATGCATGTTTTGTCCAGAGCTCACACAGGAACACAAACCTGGTGGAACAGGAGTCTTCCTGCAGCAGAATGAGCAGACAGAGCACAAAACTCCCAATTGCTCCTAATATTATTTTCAATATTTTTTTTTGCTTTAAACTGAGTAATTTGCACATTTTTGTTCCCAAACAGATGATATTTTTTTCTTAGTTACTACACATCATCTTGGGTAGGTTTAATTAGTTTCAGAGTAAGCTGAGAAAGGCACTGGTGCTAACTAAGGCCGGGAGAAAGAACATTTCAGCTATGTCTTCATATTATTTACTGTACAATGGCTTAATTAAACTCCCTAACTAATTTTGAATTTTGTTAATTTTGTCAACTGCTTTGTCAGCCTTAAATTCAGGTGCTGAGGTTCAACAGGGAAAGCTCCTCTCAGAACCTACTCCCAGCTCTGCACACAGGTGTAACTCACAGCATGACAAGTGGTGCTGCCATGTGAGGTGTATTTACTTGAGTCAGTCCCACGTGTATTGCTCAAGAGCACTGGAGGGAACTGGAATCAGGTTGATTTACAGTCATTTAGGGCCATGTGTTCTAAGAGCTCACCAGGAAAGCCCCACTGAGCTCTTTGGATGCTCAAGTGGGAGACATTAACAGAGATCTCAGACTGCCTGTTCTGCAAGGTACCACATAACACAACCATTTTCTTCAGGGGAATTTGTTTGCCAGTGTCAGAGGAGGGACTGTCACTTATCCTTGCACTAGGGATGGAAGAGAACCTAATTCTTTTCACAGGAGTTCCCTGGTATGTGGGCACAGGGTCAAGAACACCCTCTGCAGGACTCATCAGTCTCCCTTCTGGAGCCCAAAGAATTCCCCCAAAGCCAGTCAGCCCTGTTATCTGCTGGAACTGAAAGCCCCAGAGCTGGCAGACTCCTGTCAGTGCCCTTTGGAGTGATAAGGGTTTTATCACTGTGTCTCTCCCAGGCTGCGTTTTGCAGAAGTGGCAACAGAAGGAGAAGGAAACTTCACATCCCCCACAGCCTCGGGAGGGGGTTTATCTGCCACTTCCAGATAAGGAACACCTTGTCATCTGCTTTCCCTTCTATGTACTGTCCACTTTATACCCTTTTAGGGGGCAAAAAAGGTGCTCCCTACTAATCACCACTCAAAACAAAGCCTGAAGCTGCCTCAGTTATATCCAACAAACCACTTCACTGAGCCCTGACCAACCATCAGCAACCTCCCGAACTCAGCCCTCTGATTATCAGCTAAGAAGCTCCAATGGTAGCCAAAACACTCAGTAGGACAGGCCAGTCACCTGCCCTTCTAAAAGCCACCTGCTGTCACTGGACTGAGGATCTGTGTCTCTCAGATTAACACTGTTCTGCTGGGGCTTCCAAAGTTCTTGCAGATCAAACAATTCGTTAAGGACCAGGCACTCCCTTGTATATGATTTGTAAAAGCAGCAACAAAGGCAGAGAGACAAGACACTTCAGATCACAGCAGGTTGTAATTGTTTTAATTAATTTTAATTAGAGGAATGGCTTGAAGCTGAGGCACTGCAGACTGCCAGTGCAGACTTTGCCATGAGGGGCCTATTCCAAAAGGCACTGAAATTCATCCCCAAACTTGCAAGCAGTATTGCCATTTTTGTCACATTCAGGTACTGCTGTGCATTCGTTTCAGGCTGTACTTGACAGGAGAGACTCTTATTGCCCTCTTTTGTTAACAGGAAAGTTTTCTGGCAGCAAACAGACTCAGTGGAGTGAGAACACCCTGCTGACTCTGCCCTAACACGTAAATTCCTTGCACAGAGAGCTGTAAACCAGGACAGGTGGACCAGGCATGACATCCAGTGGTCAAACAGCCTGTGTCGCCCCACACTCCCTGTAGCCCCCAGAACCTTCTGTGTCCTCAACTTCCTGGAAATTAAACCCACCAGAACAGCCCTTTAAGTTTTGCTTTACTCAGTGGAGAAAAGCCATTAAAAAGAATAAATGTTACATTCTATCATCAGTGGCAAAAAAGCCTGAGTCACTTTTCCAGCAGTCTTGATTTCCAGCCTCTTGATTTACCAGAGTGAATATCTGGAATTCTCCCAGTGTGACTTTTTAAAGAAATAAACAGCCAGTGTTCCTTGAAATGAAAAATCTAAATGGAAGTACAGTTTGGGGTGAGGAGAACAGGCAAGAAATCTACTTCAAAGACTGGACAGTAAAAAAGGAATTCATGTGGTCCTGGAAACATCTTGCTGTCTGACAACTTAGAGAAGTGTCCAGGCATGTTTATCTCCATTCTGTTCCCAGAGATTTTGTTCAGAGGTCTTTTCCTTCCAGATGTTCTTACAGAAGGTCACTGCAGTTTCTCAAGTGACTCAGGCTCTTCTCCACTGTCCCATGTGCCCCAAACTCTACATTCCTAATGTGCTGGTTTAGAGTTAAACTGGCAGGAGAAATTAATCCAACTCAGAATGGGATTGCAAGTCAGAATAACAGTTTGATAAAAGATCACAAAATACACTGAGACAGAAGGAAAAAATTTGTGCCACAAAAACACCAGATGTACAGCCCAGCACAGTGGGGCACGAGCAGGATGGAGCTCCCACCCCGTGCTGAGCACCACGTGGGCCCTCTGAGTTCAGAGTAAGAAGAAAGGAAGAAACCTGCTGGTGACAGTGATGGCTGCAGTCCAGTGGCAGTCCCAGTCCTGTCAAGGCTCTGCTCCTCCTCTGGGTCTGATGACAGATCCCAGTCCCCAAACCCCAAGCTGATCTCTGCTTGGGCTCAGATGGGACCGCCCAGTCCCTCCCCCAGGGCGGAGACTTTCACAATGGGTAATTTACTCTGTGAGGTGAACAATGGCATATTTTTGGCATCCCTGATGGCGCAGTAGCAGACACGACCCCTCAGGTGGGTGTGGAGGTACTAATGACTCCCTGGAGGGGAGTTCTCACACCTGAGTCATTGGTGTGAAGACAGGAAAATTTCCTTATCTCGCAGAAGTTCCTCAACACCCCCCTGTGCCCTGAGGGGTGGGGTGTGCCCTGGGCAGCTGCTGCCAATGGGCCATGGGGAGCAGTTGATGAGAAAAATGACACAGAGTGTTTAGAATCCACACCCACCCAGTGACAAACTGATTCTGGCTACTATAACCAGGACACCTAAGTAGACTTTTCTGCCTCCTTGGCACTTTTCCTGCAAAAACAACCTTTTGCTTTTCATGAAAACCACCTCACTTTCTTCCACAGTATTTGATTAAAAGTGTAAGCTGGCAGATTTTCCATGAGAACATATGGATCTTGCTGATAAAGCCTTATCTCCAGCACTTAGTCTGTGCCACCTCAGCTGTATCCCGCCCATGCTTGGGAGGCCTTGAGAACACTTCCACTGAAACAAACCAGCAGCTTTGCGATGTGCCAATGTCCAAACCCCAGTGCAATTCTACAATTATTAATTAGCATGTCCCACAGACTGCCTGCCCTCTGAAGGGCATTGGAACCCCATGAAAGAGATGCTGAAGAGCAGGGACCTGCTACTGCATCAGGTTCAGCTGAACAGCTGGAAATGCTTTTCAGCACCATTTAACAAAAAATTGCTTTTCAGCTGCTTTTCAGCACCTCGTCAGAGCTCGCTCTCAAATCATTCTAAATGTGATAGAAAAAAATCTCCCATCATTACTAATGGGCCCTGGGTGACTCCCAGAATAAAAACTGCACACCTGGAACCTGCCTCCTCTTCTGGGCTCCTGTCCTTCTTGTGGGAGTGTCTGCCCCTGGAGGCTGTGGACTGCAAAAACCTGCATCTACCAACTACAGCAAAAGCTGAGGCACCGGCAGCTCCACACATTGGTCCTGTCTCTCCATAAGTAACACCAGGGTACAACCCTCAAGAGAATCATAATTTGCTTTGCATGGTCTAGGAAACCCAAAACTAGATATCAAAATCATTTTATACACTTTGCCCTGCTAACTGACCAGTCATTCCATTCACCACGGTCCCATTCAGTGTCATTGCAGTGACTCTGCATTAGTCACTTCAGAAAGTGCTCTCCTGTATAACGCCTTTCCTCCAGCACTGTGCATGTCACAAGTGACAGCTTCATGAATTCAGTCTTTCAGATAAACAAGAAAGAATCACAAACAAATTTAGGCCAGTATTTGCATAAAATCACACCCCTGGGCTGCAGTCAAGGTCTGTGAGCAGGATCTCCTGGCCCCTGATATGGGAGGCTGGGAAGTGATCTGCCCCCACTCACTGCCTTTGGATCTACTGCAGCCACACAGCTTTAGGCATTCCAGATTTCCTACAGACTCCTGGAGGATTTCTCCCCAGCAGAATAACCAAACACCGAGGAAGGATCTGGAATCTCCAGTTCACTGCTGTGCCTCCCAGGAGCACAAACGGGCACAGTCACACACTGGACAGGGCCATGGCATTTTGAAGCCCTGACTTCCACCACCACAAACTTAGAGTGCTCCTGTGCCAGGCTGAGCAAAGCCTTTCCTCCTGCTTTGATCCCAGTGCAGATGTGGGGAAATGGAGCTCTCCAGATGCCAGAACAGCATTACATATTCCCAGCTTTCCAGGACCATGGGCTTTGACCATTCCCATTTCAAGATCAGATTTGGCAGACTTTTGAAGACTTAACTTTCTATGCTGCAGATTTTAAAGTCCCAGCAGGAACTGAGACAAGACTAAGGCTCAGCACTGAGACCAAAACTCCATCCTGACATTGTTTGCTGTTACTTGAATTGCATGACTAGGACTAAAGTTAATTTAGCAATTCCTGGCCTTCATTAACTGAATGAGAAGCTCTGAGTTAAAAATTAGAAAGGCTTTCCACATTTCAAAACAGGAAATCTGATTATATTCAAATTTATACAACATTACAACATAGTTTAGGTATTCAGAGTAAAAAAATTTGATGCAGCTGAATTACTTAAGAGACTTTTTTTCACCAAATAATTGTTATATTAAGACAATTTACACACACTACTACAAGATACTTCAAACAATCCATTATCTGTGGCTCATGAGACTCATCCTCAAGGGAAAAAAAATAAAAAAACCCGTATTTTCGGAAATACTGATGTGACACCATTTTTCTTCCTTGTTTTTGTCGAGCAGATACATCCCACTCTAAAAAACCCATGACTGAGCAGAGTCCCAAATGGGACAGGGAACTGCTACACCTCTCGGAGGAGCCCCCGTGTCCCCTCTAGGCCCCCTGCCCCTCCCGGGACCAACGAGCCCGGACGCCGCTCCCGCTTCCCGGGGCAGCTCCCACTCGCCTCCCTCCTGCCTGGGCTTGGAGGGACTGACCTGCCAGGGAGCCCAAGCAGCGCCTCCCCCGGGCCCTCGGGCCAGCCCGTGTGGAAGGACAGACAGACGGACAGATGCACAGACACTCGACCCGCTTTGCAAAATTTTATTAGCAAATCAGAGTAACAAATGTTATTTTTGACAGGCCACGCTATTTCCCAGCACGCACACAGAAAAGTAATCAGTATTTCTCTTAATAAAAATATATGGAGATTAAAAAACCATCAGCACTAAAATAAGAATAAAAATAGTCATCTTGTAATAAAAATACTTGTGGGTTGTTCCCCCTTTCCCCTCCCTCCCATAGTCTATCACTTCATTTCTCTCCAGGTTCCCAACTATTCAAAAATAAAACACAGACAACAAATTTTCCCCTCCCACCTAATCAAACCCAGTAACACAAATTGTTTTAATTCAATGTACTGCATTTCCCCTCCCTCCCTTCCATGCCTTTATTTTGTCCCTGCATAAAAGGAACCTGCAGGTTGTTCCTCAAGACACAGCAATGGTAAAGGATGAAAGCAAAGCAACCCGTGCCCAGAGAAGGTGCCCTCCTGATAGTGTTGGGGGCACCCCGGAGCTCCCACTCCTCTGGAATAGACAGGGTGACAAACATCCCAGGGAAAGCAGGAAGCAAAATTGCTGAGCAGGTTTTTATCCAGATACATATTTGTAGTGTTTATTTCTGAAAGATGCCCTCCAGACACCGTTTAAACTCCAGTGAGCAATGAGGCCCCCACTCAGCCACTCGCTCACTTCCCCCTCAGTCCTGGTGGGGAGGAGAACTGGAAAGGAAATCTCGTGAGTTACTCTGAGATAAGAACAGTTTTATAATTGAGCTAAAGCAAAACACAATAATAATAATTAACAATAATGAAAAGGAAAAGAGAGTGGAGTAAAACCTGAGGAAGAAAAGTGATGTCAATCCCATTGCTGAGCAGTGCCCAGCTCAGCCCTGAGCAGCAACCTGTGGTCCCAGCCAACTCCCCCCAGCCTCTACACTGAACACACTCCATGCTCTGAAATGTCCCTTTGACCACCTGGGTCAGCTGTCCTGGCCATACTCCCTCCCAGCTTCTTGTGCACCTCCTCACTGGCAGAGCCTGAGAATTGAAAAGTCCTTGACTTTTGGCAAACACTCCTTGGCAGCAACCAAAACATCAGCGTGTTACCAACACCCTTCTCTTACAGAACCCGAAACACAGCACTCCACCAGCTACCAGGGAGAAAATTATTCTGGCTGAAACCAGGACACACTGAAACAACAGGTTTTCCTGTCACTGCTCCCTCAACACACACATTAGGACAGGATTCTGCCTCAAAACTTCCACAGAAAGCTCACAAATACACCTTTTAAATGTGAAGAGAGGGCCATGCACTGCTCCTTATCCCTTGACCAGGCACATGTCACAGGTGATGGCAGCACAAGATATGAAATAAAAGGACATTAAATTAACAGTATCAAAATGCAGTGCCATATTGGCAGAAACATCCACTTTCCTGCTTCCACAATCCCTACACCAACATTCTCTTTCCCTCCCTTCAACTTTCCCAGTCCCTACATGTCCTTCTCATAATCATTCCTCCTCATTACTTTTTTCCTCCTTAATATTATGTTTCTTCCATCAAATCCTACTTTTTGCCTCTCTCCTCCAATGCTTCTCAGACATTTCCTTCCTTTCACAGAAACACTTTCTTACCAGCTGCATTTTAGTCTCAACCCAAGCAGGGATACAAAATTATATATAAAAATAGCATATTTTTATTTCTTCTTCAAAAACTGGAAGCCACTAAAATTAACCTGATAGGAGTTTTCAACACTAGTTCACATCTTCTGCTCTAAAAGTCAGCCTAGAAATGACAAACATGAGGCCAAACAAAACCTGTTTCCTCATCCATCTATAGTTGCTTCTAACAGGCTTTCTGATTTTTAATTTATTAAATGGCAAAATAAATACGAACTTCTAACAAGAAATACATTCCATGAATAAAATAACCTATTCTATGCACATTTTTCAGTACCAATTGAACAATACTGGCTTAGAGTTAAAATGATGCAACTTCCCAGTGCAAGGATGTTACATCAGAATCAAAGTGCTTCCTTCCTGAATTTTGGATACAACTCCCTGAATAAAACACAGATATCTGCGGTCTGGGTTACATGTAAACAGCACCTGCACAAAGAGGTGTTAGCCAGTCTCCAATTTGCTGACAATAAATAACATTGACAACAAGAACAAAGACTATTTCTTCAAATACCTTGGGTTTTTAAGGCCCTGTTTTGATGTAAAAACATTGTATTTGGGTGCATATAAATCACTACAGAATATTTTTCTCTTTTTCATCCAAAAACTGCCCTGGCCTATGCCATCCTCTCAGTGTCTCCACAACCAGCTGTGCTCACACTGACCATGGGAGTTGTGTCAGTCCTCAGTGAGAGCACAATCCTTGTTGCAGTACAGAACTGTTCACTGCCAAGCCCACAGAATCAAGGTTATGATATGTGATGGCAGCAGGACTTTCAATGACTTCTCAATGACAGCAGCAACAGAGCACTCCCAGTGGCAGGTATCTGCCGCCACACATTTATGCTATCAACAAATACAAAAACTGCATTAAAAAGTTCCTTGAGACTCAATAACATTTTCCCTGACTGAAACAGTAATGCATACAACTTTAACCACTGTGCAGAATGGGAATTATTCTGCAGGAAAGGAATATCAGTAGAAACCCTACACCCTGAGAGAAGCTGACATCACAAACAGACTGAAGTATCACTGAAACACTCCACATATAAAAGCACTTCAGCAGCTGGTGCTTGTGCTGTGGCATTTCCCTGGGAATCTCCACCCCCAGTTTTCTAAGATGCTCAGTAGGCTTTTAATACCATCATCCAGCTGTTGGTGTTGTTGGAGAACCAAGAGGAATCACACCAATGACTCAGAGGAGAAGTCAAGGTCTGCTGCCAGAGCTGCTTGCTGCAGCAGGGATGGAAGTTTCCTGTGTCTCCCACCCAGTGAATTCTCATCACATTAGGATATGCTGCTTCTCCTCTGATGAGGGACATCTCTCTGTGAAAGATCCTCACTGTCACTGTCACAGTTTCTCTGGAATAGAAAGGCCACAATGTCTCAGGCATGTAGATGAGATCCCATGCTCCTCAACATGGTGTTCCAATACCATCAGTCTATCAGCTACTGAGAAAAGTAGAGCTAACAGAACCCTCCCAGTTTCATTCCAGCAGGTCACAGGCAGTGCTGGGGACCCCCACCCTCCACCACAGAGCTGGCACAAGAGCAGCAGTGAACCTTGTCTATGACTGCCTGTGTCTCAGTTGGCCAGCAGGGTCACTGCCATGGGGCACCAACACCAGCAGGGTCACTGCCATGGCACACCATCAGCTGCTGCTCCTGTACACAATATACATGGGCAGCACCTAAAAGGTTTATCAGGTTACCTGCTCTCCCTGCACCAGGCCACCATCACAGGAACATGGCATTAAAGTGTCCAGCATTAAAGACACACAAGCCCATCTGGTTCCCACTCCAAACCTCTGCTGTCCTGATGGGCTGTGCATCCAGGCACAGGCAGCACAAAGCCCTGCACAGGAAAGCTGGTCCTTCTCCTCTCCCTGTTCCAGAAATGCACCTACCGAGCCCTCCTCCTGCAGCAGGACCTTCCTCACCAGCGACCGGGACAGGTGGTTGCACAGCAGGACGATGCGGTAGGTGAGCTACGGAGAGAGGCAAGAGGGACAGTTTGGCCACTCACTCCCACCCTGCAGACACAGCCACCCACAGCTCATTTACCACTGCCTGGCACAACCTTACACTCGAGCCCTGCTCAGTTTTGAGCCCTGCCCTTACTCAAAACCCCAAAAAAGAGGTTTGCCCTTTAACCTCTGAGCCCAGCAGGCTCGGGAAGCCATACATGGGAGGGTTAAGGGCTCGCTGCCATACCTTCCACCGCCTCCTGGCGTATTGCCTTTTGAAGTTTTCCATATTAACAGCAGATGATTTCCGAACCAAAGCCTGTTGCTTGTCCATGGGCTGGAAGATAAAAGAGCAGTTTTATTGTTTGGCTCCATTTGGTGCAAAATACATGTATGATTCCTCATGTGCACTGGAGCTCTCTGAAAGAGTGCTGGCTGGGGAAGCTGTGGATTCATCCAGGTAAAAGCAGAAGAAAAATAATTCAATGTAGTCTACTCTGTGCCTGGACAGAAAAAAATCTCAGAAAAAAAATCCTAGAACTAGAGGGTGCTAAGACAATGTTTTGTTTTGCTAAGGCACTTTGTAAGTTCTCAGTGCACACCCGCCCCAGCTCCATTCTCTCTGGATGACAACACTATAATAAAATGGGAAAAAGTTTGCTGTCATTTAGTATGAGTGACAAGCACACATGCTATCTGAAAAAATTCTGCTTTTGCCCTTTAGCCATATCCAGAGTATGAAAGCACAAGACATTGATACTCTGGCAATAAATATACAGAGAAAGAATTGCAATACTTGAATATGGCAAATAGGAAGAAAAAAAGAGTATCTATCAGACTTCAGACACATGCCTAGCATTTTGGGATTTCAGTCTGGTGCTAAGGAACAGATGTTCCACAAATCTTGACACAGTCCTTCTGAAAATAAAGCACATTCAACTCCAACAGCACATCACAATCTGCATAAGCCAGAAAACTGACAGATTGAGGGAGGAAAAAAGGGGTTCAAACCCAAAAAAAGGGATCAAACCCAAAAGTGAAAAGAGAAAGACCGGGTATGAACCCTTCACAGATGGTGGAGTGGCAGCCATTCCAGCAGTTCTGAGCTGCATATGCAGGAGGTTGATAATACAGAAATATTTGTACTGACTTGGACAGGAGAGCAGCCAAGCCACACACCTGAAGCGGCAAGAATACCAAAGGAGAATGGAAAGCACATCAGTGAGGATTTAAACATCTTTTTTCAGCAAAATAATTGAAAATGTTTGAGACTACAAATGCACTTTTCTCTTTAGATGCTGTAGGTTTAGCATTTGCGCAGGTGTCTCAGCAGAAGTTCAAGGAGCCAAGCCATCAGCTGGGCCTGCCCCTCATTCATGTGTACACTGTTTGCATACAACAGAAAGGGCACAGTGGAGCATTAAATATAATTTCCTCATGCTGCACGTGGTTAGCATGGTGCAACAGGCTAGCAGAAATCCATCTGAAGTGGAAAAAATGTCGCTGGCTAAATGTCAGCTGTACAATGACCATGAAAAAGTCCCCATGCCCTTTCAGCAGGACCACTGGGGACTCTAAAGAGCTCCCTTCAGCCCAGACTGTCAACAGCTGCCTCTCCATTCCCAAGTACCCTGCCAACCAGGGACCTTGTCATGGTTTCAATCATTAGAATACCTTCTCAAAAGCACTATGTCAACCAGCCTCCAGAACCAAGTCACAACATCACCCTCACCCAAACACGTTCAGGAACAAAGTGGCCTCATTTGATGGCCCTTCTCATCGTGCATTCGTTCATGCAGAATGAATAAAGAAGATGAGATCATGGCTGAGGCAGGGCAAACTCTCTCTCTTGAGAGCATTTTCTGCAAATACTAACTACTCTCACTAGGTTTTAAGTTAGTTTTTAAGAATTAGAACTGTCCCCCTCCTAAAAAAAATCATGTGTTCTGGTTTCTCTGGACAGTAACTAGTGGGTCTTCCAGCCCAAAGAAACCTGCAGAAGTGACGACTGAAGTGTTTGGGGACAATAAAAATGGACACACACAAAATTCTCAAAGTTGTCTGTCACAACAGAGCCCAGCTCTACCCTGCCATCAACTCCAGCTTGCCAGGGTCATATCCTGGCTATCTATAGTACTTTGAAGAACGTTTTACATCTCCTGCCAAGAGTGAAGCCACAGGCAGCACATCAGTCTCCATCCTCCTCTGAGTACAATGACGGGAGCAACAAGCCCCCAGCTGAACAACTGTGTTCAGACCCCTGAATGTCCCCAGCCTCTGCACATTGTTTTGAGGACGTGGCTGCAGCAGGGCCATGGGACTCTGCACAAACTGGATGAGAGTTTGCTTTTAGCTTTTCATCTCAAAGTAGGCAACATTATTCTTAATCACGTTAGGAACAATTAGGTCATTAACTTCTCTGTGAAAGGAAGGGCAGTGAAAGACATACTCTAATATATATATATGAAGATGGACTCTAGATGGACTGCACTGAAGTCACCTTGCAGCAAATACCCACAGCACTCAGCAGATTGACATCTTCTTCAGCCACCAACTTACCATGAGGGAACAAATGGCACCCTGCATCAATAGCTATTTATTGTGTTCAGAAATGACATAGTACATCTGTGCATGTTAATACAGTATAACCAAATGGCTTCTTTGAAATCCAAGACAGCAGGGCATGATTCAAATTTGGGTCAACTTTTCTTTTCCTTTTTAAAACTTAAGCAAAAAGTCTTTACAGCAAGAACACTAGTCTCAATCCCATACCACACATTAAGTTAGTTGCAGCTTTGTTATCTTCTTCACTGTACAAAACAAACCAGAGGACTGTGACATCACTTATGAGTCATATATTAACATTTGCACTGCAAAATTGCACAGTTATTTGATTATTACAAGTTCCCAGCGGTGTCTTTTGAATAGGATTTCTTTGGTATAGGACAGGAAATTTAACTCTTGATTAATCCTTTAGTTTAAAACTCAGATAACACCTTTGATGGTAAAAGACTTCACCCTGCATGACTGGCTTAAAAACCAATTCTTTTCTTCACTGGCAGCAATTGCAGACAATTTCCACAGTACCAGCTAAATGTTAAATTACTACACCATTTACTTTGTTTCACAGGACACAGTGAACCTTTGCAAATATTTCTCTCATATAGTCTATAGAACTGCCTGCATTGTTTCCTTCAGCCAACCAAAGATGCTATAATGAGATTTTTATTAGTTTCCAGGCCCCCAGTTTCCAGTAAGTACAGACTGACTTATTCTTTATTCCAAGCTAATAACTTAGGAACCTTCAGGAACTGTAATACATAAAGCACTATGACACTGGCAATACAAAAGGCTGTACGGTTACATGTGTCCACACCACTGTGAGAATCTTAGTCCTGCAAGTT
>VXAU01001779.1:0-35219 GCA_013399695.1 Formicarius rufipectus | reverse complement strand
AGAAAAGAAAAGAGAAAAGAAAAGAGAAAAGAAAAGAGAAAAGAAAAGAGAAAAGAAAACAACCAAACTTCAACACTACAAAGCACTGGGGGATTACGGCTTTGGTCAGCACCTTGTGCAATACATCAGAACTTCTACTTTAATTGTAGATAATATTTTTGGGTAGAATCGATGCAATAGAACCTTTTTAAACTGAGGTACATTGAAAGAGGCAGCAAACCCTGCCCCTAGCCTGATCTCAGCATCACTGATGGGATTCTGCTACACCAACATTCAACCCTGCAAGGAATTCTTCACATCGAGATCTATTCAACAACTCCATTAGGGACTCCTTAACATCTTCGCCGAAAACAGAGTCACAGTTTCCATTCACACAGGCTTCGTTTTCCAGTTGAAAACTGCTCATTAAATCCTGTATCCACTTGAGCTCCTCAGCAAGTTCTTGTCTGAGGGATTCATAGTGGCCCTGCAGATCCATGTACCTCCCAGACATGCCTGCCACACTGATGTCCACAGCCACGATCTCGTCCTGCAGGTGCCTTTGCAGGGCCTCGATTTTACGGCACTCGTACCTCAGCTGAGACAGCTTGCGCCTCACGCTCTCGTTCTCTTCTTTGTACCAGGCTTCCTTCTCGTTGTAGATGGACAGCAGAACATCCATGTCCTCCTGCAAGGAGCTGTGGGACACGGCCAAGGCGCCGCAGCCCCGCTCTGCGCAGGAAACCTCCTCCAGCACGCGGGCGAAGCGCTCGCAGTCGGCGTAGGTGTTGTTGGGGGGCATGCTGGAGTGGCACTTTATGGTGTACTCCCTCAGGCGTTTTGTCTTCAGCTGGGGGTTCTCCACCTTCTTGTTTTCTTGGACTTTGGTTTCTTCTTTCAGCTGGTGAGTTGTCAGACAGAGGAGCCAATATTACTGAGTGTTCACGAGACAGGGAAGGAATTCAAAAGCACTACACAAAGGGTGCATCCTGGACTTCCACAATGTTGGGAGATTCTTTGCTCACACAGATTTTCCTTCATGCACATGATTAAAAGAAGAAAAAAAAACACCCCCAAAAAACCCAAACAAAACCAACCAAACAAAACCCAACCAACCAAAACAACAAAAACAAACAAACCAAACACCAAACATACAAGCCCAAAACCAAATGTGACAAGTGATGTGAATTCAATCCAACCTGGTAAGTGCAAATAGGATGGCTGCAACTCATTTTCATGTTAATTCTTAGCAGTTAACAGTCTCAAAGCTGTCCATACTCATGAGAGAAAAAACAACCCTAAAAAATCTCCAGTTAATGTTTTGTGCAATGCAAAGCAAAAACTGAATTTCAAAAATTCTCATTAGTCATGCTGAGATTAGCTAAATGTATTTTCAATAACAGACTTATCCACATAAGCAGGCAATGTTTATGATGAAAAAGTACACAGGGGTGCACAAATGGAAGCAAATCAGCACTCGTGGCACAGCAATTTTCTCTTCAGAGAAATTATACTTTCCACATTGACTGCAGTCAACTCTCAGTTCAGGAAAGCACTAAACCCAACACACAATACATGTCCATGCAGACAGAGAAGAAGGATGGAAAAATGCAAAGCCCAGTCCAGTTTGAGAGACTGTAATGTGCAATAAAGATCAGAGCTCTGTCACCTTCTTTTTGAAAGTTATGCTAATAAAGGAAGTCATTTGCAAAAACCCAGAGATTTAGTCATACCAACCAATTTCTTCCCAGTACATTCTTTAAGATACACAGGATCACTAAGCACTCAGGGGGCAGTTTTCCATATGACACAGCAATAAGAGTGAGAACACGATCCCTGCTTTGCTCATAGCAAAAAACAGGGCTTGTTTCTTTGTCCAGTCTTACCGTGATCCAGGGATGACACAGAGCTTCCTGAATTGTGAGCCGCTTCCTAAAAAACAACACAAAACCCCAGAGACCTGAATGAGAAATGCCTGGGACACAAGTTCATTGATCCACACCTCTCCCAGGGTTCCTATGAAGCATTTATCAAGATAATGCCAGGACAAACTCTCCAATGTCAGCGTTGTGTTACTCCCTGAGCCTATGCTTGTGTGTAGTTTACTGCTCTACACCTCACTGGACAACTGGCCTCACTCCACACAATTTCAATTCTTATTTCATCAAAATCTACCTGTATTTCTTCCATAAAAAGTAACACAAGATTCCTTTGTTTTGTCAGCTGACATGCTTGGAAAAGAAACTCCTGCTGTAAACCTTTGACAGGAGTGTGTCTGAATGAAGGCACACAACAGCAACTATAACACAGCTGTCCTGTGGAACAGGATTTTGCAGCACTGCAGGAGATATTGCTTCCTGAAAGCAACATTTCTGACAGGAGTACTTAGACCCAATCATGTTTGATTAGTCCTAAGTTCCTCCTGCATTGCAGCAGGTGAACAGTGTGTTAAGAGCACTGAGAATCAAAGACAGAAACACAGCATTGCCCAGGGACTGCCTCTGTATGTGGACAAATATCCTCACTGACTCCTTCTTACTTAAAAGGAGGCTGCTGGACCTTGCAAAGCTCTCATCAAACCCCCCCTGCTCCTCCCCACTCTGAGGCCTGATGAATTGCACAGACCTTCACTGACCAGCCCTCTGTCTCTCGTTCCTGTTTTCTCTCCCAATGAAGCCATCAGAAAGAAGCACAACGGCCTGACTTCCCTTCAGGATGAAGAGGGTTACAGGGAAGGAGATGCTACTTCTGCATGAGCTTTATTAAAAGCCAGAAGTCTGTGGTTCCTACCAACTGGCAATAAAGATCTGCAGAGCTGTCACACAAACTCCAGCTGACAGCCAGATGCAGAGAGACTCAGAACAATTCCATATCAGCACATGTAAAGATTTTCCTGACATTGTACCATTGGGGTGTGTTCTGGAATGGCATCACCTCCTTACACATAGTTCCTAATACTGAAACAGTGGAGTGGTAGTTACCCTGAACTCGAGAGTCTGCACACCATTTTCAGCCCTTCAGCTACAACCTTTTTACTGGCTGAGGTGAGAATTCAGTCCTGAGCAGGAAATTTAGATGAGGAGATTTAGTTCTCTTCCTTAAGGTTTCTGGGTGCAGCCATTAACTAGGGGCAGCATCCTCCTGCCTTGCTCTGGAATGGCAATGCACACTGCAAGGAAAGCTTTGCACGTTTCTCCTCGGGTTACATTTCACCAGGTTTGTTTTGGAGATAAATGGATCTTTCTGAGGTTTTACTTACCGTGTATCTTTTACCAGAAGTCTCTGAATAAAATCTTTTGCCAGGTCACTGGTATTGCTGAAAAACTCTTCATCAAAATCAAAATTCACAGCTGTGATGTTGGCAAGTGTTTCTTGTTTAGTTTCTCCAAGGAAAGGTGATGCACCACTAAGCCTGAATAAGCCAGAAGGAAGAATCAGTTGGAAAAACAAACAGCAGAAGTCCCCTAAAGAAATGATAGTGACAGTGTAATATGCCTTTAGGACATCTGTGTGTGGTAGCAGCTATACTACATGGGGAACAACAGGGCCAGCTTTGGCTCACTACATCCATGGTTATGAGCCAGGCTCATCTTGAAAGTCTCTAGAGCAGCACTAATGTGTGCACACAGATAGAAGGGCACATATTCTCCTTTCCCAATTGTCTCATGTAAGTCATTGCTAATCAAATTAGGAAAAGCTTCAGCTGAGGACAGGTTGTGAACCCACAAACACTACTAGGCTGAAGCTTCTATCACCTTCAAGCTGATAGTGTTTTTACAGATATTCTTTAGGTAGGAAAAGCCCTGTCCCTACTCTTTCTCCATGTGCTAAGCTACTGACAAGTTCCCTGCAGTGTGGGATCAGTCAAGAGACCTTTCTTAGCTGGAGCCAAAGCACAGTGTGTGATGAGAAGCCTTGCCTAGGAGCCAGCTCCACTGGAGAGAGAGGTAGGGCCATGCTGCTCAGTAAAAGGAATCCACAAACAAAAGGACTTGGGCTGCAATAAAATCCAACAGTTTCTGAACAAGACAAATTTTCCTTCTGTTGGCACCCTGCTCCATCTGCAAGGAGGTAATTGGAGACCCCATCATAACAAAATGGCATTTAGCAATCTTCACTGAAGGGAAAGCTTTCCTCCTGCTTTGCCTGTCTATGAGCTGAGGCTGTTGATCTACATCTTTGATGACTATTTACCTTTGCTCCATAAAACTCGGGTTTATGGGTCAGAGCAGTCATTGCAGGCTCCTCCAGGAGCCTTTCCCCCAGGTTCCTCACTCCTCCCATACATAGGGATGCTGACTTGCAAAACTCTGGTTTACAGGAAATGTTATTTATACCAAGGAAATTGATCTCATCATTTTTTTAATAATCTCCTGGGCTATTATTGTGCTTAGCTATTATGTCCAGCTTGATAGCATAGTTTCAGGATGCAGGAGGTTCAAAAGAGAACTGCAGCAGACTCCTGGGATCTAAATTAAAGTTCTGAGTACTAAACCACTTGTTTACACGATCCTGATCAATAGACCTTTTACTCTATTGACTGGGAATTTTGGGGGGTAAGCAGAAAGTTAGATGGGACCACCTGGTTCTTCAGGCCAATCCCCAGCTACCACATGTGGGTTTATCCACAGAATAAACATCTGAGTGCATAAACTGCTTCCTCTCTCTCTCTACAATTGCACAGTGACACCAAAGCATCTGATACAGCAAGGCAGCTCCAGCTGTCTTTGATGAAGTGAATTTCATGTCCTTAACCATAGGCAGTCTCACTTCTTAACAGGTTTTACATACTCCCCTTTAAGTTTTTGTTCTATTTCTGCTGGCCACAAAGAAGGCTACAAGCAGGCACCTTGCCACAGACCATGGGCATTGTTCCAAAACTAAAGGTTGGAAACCTGCCCTAGAGCCTTGGTTTCTTTGCCCTCTCCCCAAACTGTGCTCTGAAGCAGCTGTAATTGCACCTTCTGACCCTTTGCTGGAAGCCAAAACCAATAGTGCTCCATTCTCTGATTTCTTTTTCTCTTTGGGACCCAGTTTTGAGGTCTATAAAACTGTAGGATTCTCAAATCCTAATACCTAATGCAAATGTTTTTTGCCATACCCTGACTCAGTGCCTGTGGACATGTGACAGCAGAGCTCAGCACTAAAGGCTGTGCCCTCACAACCCACTGGTCACTGAAGGGAGGGCTTGTCTACATTTTGACCTCCACACCTGATTATAGCACCCATTTGACTGCTGCCACAGTTGCTAAAGCAGGAGGTATCACAAACACACCCTGCTTACTCTGAGTAATTCAGAACACAAGGCTTTCAAATTAACAGGCAATACTGGTGGAAGGCAGAAAAGCTTCTGGTCTATGGCTGACCCCTCCCATGACAAAAAGCATGCTCTTACTTGTGACATGTACCTTAATCCCTATAGCCATGCTGACATCCAGGCAGGTAAAACACATCTGCTCTGGATGCAGTGCAGAAACTCCCCCATCCCCCTGCCCCAGCACAGGCCCCTCAATGTCACTGAAAGACCTCCAGAGCAGCTGGCTCTTTGCATCACTAATGTCATGCCAAGTATTCCCACCTGCTTATCCTCAACTCCTAAGTTTTCCTCTCATCATATATGCACACTCAAATAAGGAACTTACAGAGTATAATGTCCTGGCAAGTACAGGTGTGTTACTGAAGACCAGAGTGGTGATAAAAAACAAAAATCTGGACAATATTTTAAACCCCTTTACCTGAGCTTGGGCTCAACCAGTATTTCTTCCTTTTTGCGCACTGCAGGACAGGGAATTTGTTGCACTGAATCTGATTCTCGGACTATACTTGTAGTTTTCAAAGTCTAAGCCTTTGGAATAGCCAAAGAGTGGATTTAATTCCAAAACATTTATTTTCCACACTTCCACCCTTCAAGCCTCCAAACCTGACCTGGGCCCTGAGCTGTGTAGTGCAAATCCACCTAATACCAGTAGACCTTCTTTAGGCTTGGCAGCAAGTTAGTCCTCCCAGTATCACAGGGAACAGCTGAGGCCCAGGGAGAGACTTTTCCCAGCATCCAGCATCCACCACGTGCTGCTCCCCAGGAGTCACAGGAGCTTGATTTCAGTGGAGCTGGATTTCAGTCATGCCCAAGGACCACTGACCACTTCTGTAATTCTCCTTTAAAACCAGAGGAACAGCAAGGAGTGCTGTCTCCTCTGCCACACCCATTGTCACACAAGCAGTTTCACAAATTTTCAAGCTGCACCTTAAAACTCTTGACTGCTTGTCCTCAGATGCCCACAGAAACTCATTTCTTTGAGAGCCTGAGCTTGTCATAATTTTCTCCTTTTTTATTTATTCATCACCAGTTGACACACTTTTCTTCTAAAGAGTATCTGTGCCTAAGAAGCATTCTGTGATCTATTTTTCTCCCTTGTGCTTACTGACTGTAATACTATCCCCAAACAGCCTTTGCTTGACCAGCTTTAACAAACCCTTTTTTTTGTCCCATGAATCAAATTCTCAGTTCCCAGGGTCAACTTCTCTGCTCCTCTTCCAGCTTTCTGAATATGTGTGACCATATTTATGCTGCCTTTAAAGCAAATAAAAACTTCCCTGACTGCACCTGAACTTACACACCTTACACATGGTGCTGCTGCACTTTCTGTTTCTACGCTCTCCACACTCTGGCAGCTCCCAGTCATTCCATGAGGAATCATTATGCTTGGCTTTTCCATCCTCTCCCATTTGGAGCTGATGAGATCCCACAGGAAGCAGAAATGCCCAGTGATATCAGGGACATTTGCTCTCAGTCTCCTCAGAATGCCCCTCTTCTTCTACCCCTTATTTTAAACTTGAAAAAGCTGCAGGACAACCCCATCAGACAAACCACTGCCCACCCCATGAGTGCAGCTCTGTCCTTAAGTGGCTGAGGGAAGAGCAGGGGGTCTGTCGTACTCACAGGATGTAGGTGATGACTCCTATGCTCCTAAAACACAAAGGAGATTAATTGCAAGGGTTACACAAGGGTTCTTCATGTGCAGAGTATGAAAAAGTAATGTGGCTATCTGGAGGCTCCATGTATTTCTACTCCTATGGGTATTTACTGCAGCACATCTCAGAAAATCAGAGGAGCAGAAGCAAGGATGTTTCATTTGGGGTGACCTCGTTTGCCTGCCTTCTCAGCACATGAGATTAGTGCACAGGTCTCCTCTGAATGAAGGGCTCTTACAGATAAAGCTGTCAAAAGCTCTGCAGGCACAAGTTTTCTTCTAAGAGTGCTTCTCTGCAATGGACGGTGGCAAACAGTTAACTCTGTAACTGCCAGCACTCGTTTTTCATTGTAATTTTGCAGAAATTAAATGTTTATCTCTTAATTAAAAAGGATGCATAAAAATGGAACAACAAAACAAAGAGTTATTAAATGTATTGAAGTTTTTTGTTTTGTTTATAATTTATTGCAGTGCAATGGACTCTATTCAGAGCTAAGTAGGAAAAAGTAATTGCAGAGCAACCTGGGAAAAAAACCAAACATGTTAAAATTCTTACCACATATCTGCAGCTAATCCAAGTGGTTCATAGTTTACAATTTCTGGAGCTGTAAGAAACATTTAACCAAACATCAGCAACTGAGGTAACATGTTTGTACCAGGGTGGAAGTAGCAGAACAAGAATTACCAAGAGGGAGAAAGAGGGAGAGAGAAAAGAAAACTAGGTTGTAGGATGCATTATTTATAATTTTATAGCCCAAACAGGAGTTCAAATTCACAGCTCTCCAGAAGAGTTTATGTGGAGCAACTTGGAGCAAAACACAACTCAACAATAAGGGTAAAGCAGATATTATATACTAATTACAGTGCAAATTCCAACAAATAACAAATTATTTCACTTCCCAAGAACATTGCTGCCCCTAAGAATCTGAGCTTTGGCCTTGTTTTTAACTTGGTGCCATTATAGCAAGTTTCTGAAGGCCAGGCAGAAAGAGCCCTTGAGCAACAGACTGACATCACTTGCCAGGCTACCTGGCTTTTCATGTCAAACTATTATCTTTATAAGAAACATTTCTTCACTGGAAAACATCCCCATACAAGACTGCACTCAGGAGAAAAGAGGAGGGCTGAAATAAGGAGATGAAAAAAAGTGTCTGTAACAGTTGTGTTTAACTGGCATATTAATTACAATTCTCTCCCCAAAGGCTTCCAAACCGTCCTCTTAAACCTCTAATTGAAAGTAGTAGAAATGAACAGGACTAACCCAAAATCCAAGTGAGACAAATTAGAATTGTGATCAGTGAGGAACAAAAAGAGGATCAGGTGGAAGAGTGCAGGGGGAAGGGAGGGTTTTGTACTCCACAGGTGTACAGTGTAAGGCAGTTTCCACAGAGGTACCCATGTCACTGTGTACTCAGGTACCACAACACAGAGAGACCTACTTACTCCAGGGAACAAGAGAAAAAATTATAATCTGTAGTTTCATAATCTCAATCCTAAATTTACACTTCTAAGGATCCATTTGGCAGCAGCCCACTCTCACAGCAGCACCTATATAGAACGCACCTTTCCTCTATTCCAGAAAAATAAAGTAAACCTCTAGGTTTACCTTGACAGAATTGAGATGTCTCATCTTCCTCATGGAACCTGTAATACAGGACAAAGGAACACTCACCTACAAATTCTGGAGTTCCAAAAATGTTTTTAAATTCAACTCCATCTTCTATTTTGTGAGCCAGGCCAAAGTCAATGAGTTTGATGTGTGGAATAGGGATATTCTTGTCTAGAAGCATAATGTTTTCAGGCTAAAAATAACAAAAGGTGGAACTATGTTATTAAAATATTAATTTCTTGAAAAGCAACAATTTTCAAACGTTTCTTTTTTTCCTTTGCAAACACAACACTGTGGAACAAGAAACACCTGTGCCTAACCATTTGCAATTGTTTTGATGAAGGGATGACAATTGTGAAATCTGACAATTTTGAATGGACCAAAACTTCATAAATACCAAGCAAACCTCGTAATACTTTCATTCCTTTAATTTTATCTCACACAAAACTTGTCTTTCTCTTCCCCTTAGCACTCCTAAGCTTATTTTCTTAATGATGGCCATTGCCAGCCCGAAAACAACACCCTTGTTTTCACAAAGAGACTGAAGTTTCTCACACATCCAGCAAGATCTGCCACTGGATTATCAACCCAGCAGCGCTGTGATGCAACACCACGGGAAAACTCAGTTTATCTGCTCCCCTCCCAAAACACAGCCTCTGTTGGGGTCCCATAGAGCCTCCTGGGAAGGTGTCACACCCTGCCCATGGATTGGCCTCAAGTGGAGCACACGCAGCAGCACCAGCAGGCAGTTGGAGCAGCTCAGATGGCTGGTGCTGAAGCAGAGCCACTGCCTGATCCTGGGGGAGAGCTGCACTGAGGAATATTTGAGCTGACAGGCATTCCACTGGCCTGTCCTTGAAATTTGTATTTCACAACTTCTGCCCAGATGACTCTACACTGTATTGCAATCCACTGGGAGATATTTTATTAAATGCTTCTTGAGGGATTCTAGTCACATCTGAATCTGTTTAGGGAATTAAAATTATCTTCTCTCTGAGGCTGGATTCACAACCGCAACAAGGCCAGGAAGATCTGGAATTTACTGGCTAAAGAGTCCAGAAAATGGGGAGAGTTGGGATCAGAGGTCTTGGATCATATGATAGTAAGCTATTAAAAGAACATATGGCATTTCTCAAAGCATTGTAGAAAAAACTGTGGAACTGTGAAATTAAAACTATCTTGTTTGACCACAGACTTTACTCTTTTACCAGATACAAAGGATATTTCATAAACTTCTTCCTTGAACTGAATTTCTCAGCCTTATCTGATCCCTTCCATGGCCCAAATTCACAGGTTTCAGAGGAAACTCTGGGTTCAATTTATCTCCCAGGAAGAGCTTTAATGCATTAATTTGACATAACTTCATCCTAAGCTCAAGAGCACCAGTGAGAGAGCTTGATTCCCTGCAGGCAGCTGCCTGGCCTTTCCACAGCAGATCCCACTGTGGAAGTTGCTCCTGCTAACACATATTCTCAGTCAGAGCTGCACTGGGAAACAGAGCATATGAATAATTTATTATCTTAGTCACTGCACCAAGAATGTTTTAGCCTCAGGCTATCAAGTCAGTTTTTCTTCCATGGATATAGGGCATATGTGTTCCCCACAGATCCATGATGTGAACTTCTCAAAGCAGCCAGGACAGACTGAAATGGCAAAAAGTCACAGTCACTGCCTCTTGGACTGTTTTATTCCTTAGGTGGTATAAGGCACTGTAGCTCCACTGCAGCTGATGGAGCCCTGCTCAGTGGCAGGATAATGATGAATCATCCTTTATCTAATCAGATCACTGCTTAAAAATACATGTTTGATTTAACACTACAAAGCTCCAAAGCCAGTCCTTTAAAACCCAGGAGAGTTATAATGTGACTATATATTAGATCATTTGATATTCACTATCAGTGAAATGATTCTTTACTCATACTTTCTATCTTGCATTTCTAGCAACATCTTCATTGACCACCTTACAATGTTGTTAATAAATATAGAAATTAGCAGCTGGAGATCAGCTATATTCTAAATCAGCATCTTTACCTTTAAATCAAAGTGAGCAATTTTCTTAGAGTGCAGATAATTCACACCATCCAAAATCTGCTTGATGAAACGGGTTGCTTCCTCTTCACTCAAAGACTCCTTCTGTGCCAGGAAGTCAAAAAGTTCTCCTCCAGAAACCCTGCACAACACACCAGAAAACATCCTGTTATCTACTGCACTGTACCACAATAAAGTTAGCTGAGGGCCACTCCTGCAGACAGTCGTGAGTTTTGTGTTCTAGTCCCAGGTGTGCCAGAACTTCCTTTTGGCTTCAGCTCTTTCCCCTGTAAATTAAAGATCAGCTTTTCCACTGATGCTGTAAAGTTTGAGTCATCCAGGATTATAAAGGACAAAAAAACCCATTTTATTATTTGATGAATCCACAGACATACCTATTGCAGTGGCCATCAGAACCACCAGGTAGTAAAACCTGCTGGCAGAAACTCCTTTCTTTGCAGAACAGTCATTCCCCTGTTCTAACACACAATCCTGCCTGACACAACTGACAGGAAAGCATTTATTAGGTGCTGAATTTTTAAGAAGAAAGAAGATTGCAGTAGGTTGGAAGGTACCTAGAACAATTTTCCCAAATCAAGGAAGTGCTCTTAGTTACTATGAGTTTGCCCATCAAAAGTGAAATACATTCCATCTTTATTCAGTACATAAGACTTTTATTTTCATTTCTATGCCTTCTAATGAGAGTTCTAGTGCTATTTTTCTATATATTATGAAATAAAATGATCTAAATTTTTAATTGGGGATGGTTTGCAGCTGTTATTCATAATTATATTTATTGTTTCCAGTTCACATTGTCATTAATATTATTGGTTTACTCTCATTCAAATTTACTCACAAAACAGTTGTTGCTCTTGGGCACAGGTGACCACCCACCTGTGCTCACACTCAGAGTTCAAGTACAAGACCAGCTACAAAACCTGCAAGGACAAGTCAACTGCAAACAAGAACAACATGTCAAGGCCACAGAGACATTTGGGCTCATGTCTGAGCTTCTGCCATTGCTGTGGGTGACATGTACCTTGTTGTTCCAAAGGCAGGTCAGTGACTTGGGCACTGAGCACTGGATATTCTTTCACAGCTCTCATATAGCCAGAAACTGTTCAAAGCAACATGAGGCAGTACAGTTCACCCGGGCAGAAGTCACTGATGCTTTAATTGTTACAAGTAAATGGCTGGCAAACAAAAACAATCTTATATGACTCAGAAATAAATTGGAACTGCTGTCTTTGGTTGTCACCTTCTTCCTGTTCTCCTCTGTTAGTCTGTGAGATTCTTACTGGATCTCTGATTTTCTTTTTTATGTGACACATGCCAGGGGTCTCAGCACTACTATCAGCCTTGCTGGACAGGTTTTGTTGTACCTGGTGCATTTCAGGAGGCAGGGAGCACTGCCTCCATATTGTAGTAGGTTTAAGGGTCTTGCTTCACTAATTTAAAAAATATTACATACTGTGACAAATCAGTAAAGAAATCTGTAAGAAAACCCTGGTAAATGTCTTGGTGAAATGTGTTTACAGTGGGCAGGGGAGTCTCACTACCCAGACTGAACTGAGGCAATCATCTCTGGCAAGCACTGCATCCGGCCACCAGGCAGCCAGCTGGACTGGGACACTTCTGGGACTTGGCTGGAATCAACCATGTAGGCATTCTACTCTCTCTTCCTCTTTTACCCTGTAAAATCTCCTTGGTGAGTGTTTCTTAAGGTGGACTCTTTAATCAGGCCTAAGAATTAATAAGCTCTCTCTGAGCCCAGACCAACAGCCCATGTAGCCCAGCCTCCAGTCCTTCAGGACAAGCAAAAGCAGGTACCACTTTAGGAGAGCACACGAGCTGAGCCACTTGGAAATGGAACTCTGCTCACCTTTCCACCTTTCACAGGACTGTGCTAAGGATGGTAGAGGACACCTTCCTGCTTGGAGGAGACTGGCAACTTCCTTTTGAAGAATCTCCTTTGCTACAAAAAGCAATGTCAGAAAATGGTTCAGCTGCCCAGACTGGAGGTACTTAACTCCCTTTCCCTCTTGCTGCCCCTGAGAGTAGTGTGGCAGTTTTGACCATTACAGGGGTCACCCAAACCAGCTGGGTTAGCTGCTCAGGGCACACCAGGGATTTTGCACCAAAGGCAACCTCACCAACATCCTGGGCAACCAGCTAAGCCCAAGGCACTGCTGAAGAAAATGTGCAGCCTGCAAAAATGAGGGTCATGGGGGATTTACTTGGGAGCTCCTCAGTGTATTTTCTCACTTCCCTCTAGTTCACACTAACCTCGAATTAGGCTGGAGAAATGGGCTTTCCAAGATACAGAACACAATCTTAAAAATAAACCAGGAAACAACCAGAGAAGACTCAGGGAGTTGGAAGTCCCTTTCTTATCAGCAAAAGACTCCTTCCTACAAAACCACAGGAACATCTCATTTCCTGAAGGTCAGACACTGGCATACATGACAAGCAGTATATTAATCTCCAGCCTCTTGTGGTATAGTCTAATACTTCACCCTAAGCTGAAGAAATCTTAAAAGAGCAAAGAAAATTCAGTAGAACAGATGTGATGATTTCTCATTAACAGAAGAGTCAGGCTTTAAAACTAGGTTTGAGTAAATTGTACGTAGTCAGTGGTAAGCAGTTTAGTGCAGGATCATTCTTATCCATGTTAGGTACCTGAACTCAGAGAAACCCTCAAGCAGAAGAGATTTAGCAATCCCCAAAAACAGGCATTACAGAATCCAAGGAGAAAAACAGAACCACTTCAACACTAATTCCTTTGCAGTGCAACACTCACACCTGCACTACAAGTTACAACTGAACATCCAGGGGGGATGAACATCACCACCTGCCAATGCTTCTTTCTCAAAGGTTACTGTAAATCTCCTTCCTCTGGTTCCATCTCTTTCCTTCATACCATGTCACCTCATTGCCATGGCAAGGAAGCAAGAAAATAATACCTTCACTTTTCTTTCAAAGTCCAACAGAAGACAAACAACAGCACTGTCTTATTTCTTGGGAGGAGCTGCTTTGTGTACATAATCAATCAAACCTGCCTTGGGGCTGCTTCTGTTTGGACAAAGCAGGCTCCAGGCAGGGTCCCAGGGACACAGAACAGCAGAGTCCCAAAAAGCTGTGAGGAGCAAGTCCCTGAACACTGTGCACAAAGAAAGACAAACTGAACCTGCCAAACTGCACTTCACAGCAGTGGGCCTGGCACTGCTCTTCCTGCTCTTGAACAGAAGAAACAGCACCTGTGGAAGTGATCTCTCTGTAAAGAGGAGACAGTCTTGCCTGTGCCAGCACAGTGAGTTTGGGAGGGGGTCAACATTTCAGACAAAGCTTCTTTTAAACAGTAGGGCAGCTTCTTCAATTGACCAGCAATGGTGGGGACATTCTTTTGAAGCTGAAGTCCACTATAGATTAATTTAAGATTAGTTGTCCAGGTGCTGTAACACTTATCTTGACAAATGGCAGGGAGTGTGAGACTGAAAGCAGTGTCTGAGGGGGAGAGATCATTCACTTACAGAGAAAATTTAATTACCATTATTAGCAGTTATCATCATCCTCAGTTTCTACACAGCAGCTGAATGCAGAAGTCTTAACCAGGTTAAAACTCTGTTGCACCCACACTATGTGCAATTATGATATAGCCTGATAAAAGGACACACAAAACGTGTCAGGCCATGAGAGGACAGGAAAAAGCAGAAGGTAAAGAAATGGGAGGTTGTTTTAGCCCAAAGTAGCTGCCAGGCAGAAAAAGCAAGTTCCTTTCCCGTCTTGCAGAGCATGGCTACAGAGACCAACATCTGGCCATAGACAAGTAAGTCATCAGATGCTCATCATCACTCATATGCCCTCTTCCAGCAGTCACAGTAGTCTCCAGGAATGCTCCCTGGCCTGAATGCTGGCTCCCCTAGAAAGCCAGTGGGTATTTCATCTCTCTCAGGGATAAAGGCCTTGTTGCCTGCATTTCATACACAAGGTCGAGGCTAGTGCCCTAAGGAAAAGACGGTCTACACTACCTCAATCACTCTGTACTCCATGCTTCACACACACTGAAAAGTTGCATCATTTGGCATGTAGGGGTGAGGCTACAGCAGCCCACAGACTGCTTGGTCAGGAGGTTCACTTGCCAGCAGGACCTAAATGGCAGGGGTTTGTCCCCCTCACATGGTGGCATAGGAGAAGACGAAGCAGCTTTCCTTCACTCCCATCCTGCTGCTATTCATCCTCAATTCTCAAAGCCTAGGGATTAACAAATCTCCTTCCTTGCCCTCCTCTCCTCTTTTCTCCTAGCTCATGTACATGACGAAAATAAGAGAGCAGTGAGAATGGGTGCAAATTCTGCAAAGGGTTTGATGTCCTCACATGTATGAAAGCAGAAGGAAAAACAAAATGAGCATTCAGTAGCCACTTGTACTTCCTCCAAGGCTCTTGTCAGGGCAGCAGTAGGCAGACATGAGGTAATCCCGCTGTTGGTAAACTATTTTCAAGTTGACAGCACTCCCTGGCTTGGTCTCAACTGACCTCAGCTGATATTAAGGTTCATCAGCAACCTCACTCAGTGCTCCTGCCAAGATTTCTGGGGCCTGGGAACGCAGCGGTTCCATTTACCTCTGCCTCTGCGTTCCAGCAGCCTCTGCAGTCCTTCCCCAGCCTCTGTTCCCCTCGCCCATCCCTGGAGGGAAGTGCCCTTACTCACAGCTCAAGGATGAGGACCACGTCTGTCTTGTTCTCGTAGATGTCATGCAGCTCGACAATGTTGGGGTGCAGGACCTGCTGCAGGATGGTGACCTCCCTCTCGATCTCGTCGCGGCTCACCCCGCGCCGGCTGGCCCTGCTCTGCCGCTTCTTTATGAACTTGGCGGCGTATTGCACGCCCGTGCTCTTCTCTCGACACTTCCTCACTATGGCAAACTGGCCACTGCAAGGGCAAGAAGGTGACAGAAAGGCTTTCAGACAATCACAGCTTCCCCAATATCATGGGTTTCTGTAGCTGAATTTTAGTAGAAGGGGGGGGCTTTCAGGATGGTTTCTGTTAGAAGCTGCCAGAAGCTTCTCCTGTCCTGTGGAGCCAATGAAAACAAAATCAGTCACATCTCTGTGATACATATTCAAGAACTGGAGTGTTTGCGCAGTTGAAAATTCCAGCCATGAGATAACAACACAGAGAGGGACAGAGACCAAGGTGGGAGCAGGAGGGGGCGAAGGAGGGACCCCACGCTGGAGCGGGGGAGGGGGAAAGACTGAAAGATATTTCCCCCCCCNTGGGAGGGACCCCACGGGAGCAGGGGAAGGACTCAGAGCTGTGGCCCCCCTGCAGCCCGTGGGCAGGACCGTGGGGGAGCAGGTTGTCCCCCTGCAGCCCACGGAGCCCATCGGGGGGCAGAGACCCGACTGCCCCCCATGGAGTGACCCCCAGGACAAGAGCAATGGCAGCAACAACACCCACCTGCAAAACCCCCATTCCCTGCTCCCTGGAACTGCTGGAGGGAGGGAGGAGTGGGAGGAGAGGGGTGTCCTTGGGACTGATTTATTTCTTACTTCTTAGTTTTAGGACTTTTAGTTTTAGTTCTTATCTTGTTAGTAATAAATTTAAGTATTTAGCTACTCTGAGTTTGCTTTGCCATTATCTCTCAGCTGTTTTTTGCCTTTCCTACTTTTTCCTTTCCTTCTGGGAGAGGGGGGGCCTGGAGGTTTGGGTGGACACTGGGTGAAAACCACTACACCCAATAAGCCTATGCAAAGCTGGATGGTGCTGGCCCTGAGCAGCACGGCTATGGCTGTTGGTACAACAGCAAGGACTGGCAGGATTCTGCAGTTACAGGCAGCAGAGCGTAACAAGGCAGCCTCCTACTGCATCTGACTTTCAGCAAAACCAAACAACGTCTGACAAAAAGGAGGACGGATGCTACAATCTCTAAAACTCAGTTCACGTTTAAACGAATAAGATCTACCCCTAAAGGTTCAAGCTGGTCTTTCTCTGGGTAATGTTTAAGGTCTTCAAGTCTGCATCACACCACTGGATGCTCTGAAAGGACATGCATGCATTCAAATACTTGCCTTAAGAATAACCTCTAGAGAAGTACTCAAAGGATCAATAACCCTTTGGAAATGTAGAGCTCACCTCCAGTAACCAATTTTCAAATAAAAGAATGGTTTGTTTGTATTTCTGCACTTCACTTGATAATTTAGCTGTAAGTGTAACTGGAGTAAGTGCAGGTGTCACACTGCACCTCAAGGACAAAGAATTTCCCACTGTACCAAACACCACAGCGGCTGCACTAAGGTTAAGGGCATGTACCTGCAATTTGCTAACAAAATTTACCTCACTGTGGCTCCTAAAGCAGTTTCACTGCAAAATTTCCCCCTTCCCTCCTGAGGATTGGCAGATCTCCAGTCCCAGAATACACATTTAGTATCAGATACTTCCTTACTCAGGTCATTATGTCCACACTTGCAAGGAAAAGACTCATCTTACAGGTAACCTTAACCTTTGGCTACTGTGATTTTATCAGACAGGATTTCTTGATAAGAACTACAAATTCAGCCCCCCCACAACTACACTGTGCTATTACTGTTTTCAATACTATGATATGCTTCTCTGGATTGGTAAATGGGAGATGCAGGTTCAGTTGGACCTTAAATCATGCAGCATACACAGCAATTATATTCAGCACCTTACTATATGCTGTACTTAGTGCTCCATCAGCACAGACACCTGACTGGAGTCTGCCTTAAAATACAAAGGCAAAGAAATGACAAATGAAGACTGTCACTTGTTTTAAATTGCTCTCAATTTACTCCATGGCAGAGGCCATTTCAAAGTCCTCAGGCAAATGCCAACCTGCTTGAAGTACTTCTTTTTGGGTTTCATTTTCATATTTATCCTAAACACATCTCAGGAGAGAGGCACGAACAGATGTGACAAGTGTCCTTATCCCTTTAAGGAATAACCATTCATAAATGGAATCGAGACTGTGGGAGTCTGTAAATGCATTAATTGACTCATCTTTTTCCTGATCTCATTACCTGCAAACCCTGGACAAACTCCTTCTATGAAATCCTCAAACTTGTTTTAAACATTCTGCTAGAAGAGTTTGTTGTGTGGTGCTGAGAGCTGTTTGTGTAAAATATGGGTTTCATGGGTTCTTTGCTTGTCTGATCATATTTTGCAAGACGTGCATCTTGCTTGGTCCAGCCTTTCCAAGGAGACGTAGTACTAACATTTCTGTGTTTGCTTCCTCGAATTCTCTCTGGGGACATAAATTTCATCAGCCACAACACCCATTCTCTTGTAATCTACTATTGCTGTCCTGCACGTGTACCCACTAACACACACTCTACTGCTCCTATCCCAGTTTTCATGCCATTTCCTACAGCCCTGAAAAACAGGCTTTTGCAGACATTCTCTGCTGAGACAGTTTGTGACTGAGTAGAGGTTGAAGCCACAGGGAATAATACAAATGCTCAATTCCCTGGACCAGGACTTTAAAGACCGTTACAGTGCAATTACCAAGGAATAGTTTATGGGGAGGCCCACACAGCCATGAAAGGGGTTGTCTCACTGGAATTTTATAATCATAGTCAGACACAACTTTGGATTTCTTGTTAACTATAGAGCTTGTAAGGTCAGGCACCAAGACAACAGTGTTTCTGCACCTCCTCATGCATTTGCATTCAGCATGTAAAAATCAAACTGTCAGCTTCCCAAAACTTCCAACCCAGGCTAGGAAAAAAGTGGAAGGAAGGCAAGGATGTCTCCCCGTCACCCAAGTTGACAGCACTGAGAAATTAAGCCATTCAGTTCATTTCATGTGGGGCATTTGTGCCTGATCTCAGACTGGAAACTAAATTTCACAACTCAGATGCCCAAATGTCAGCCAAAAGCCCTTGCCAGAATCCCTGGGTTTTAGTATATGGCTGAAAGGAGGACGACTTGGATCATGAACTGCAGTATTTACAACACACACAGGATAAGCCCAGAGGCTGACACTTCTGGATGTGATACCTGGAGCTCAGGAAAGCCTCTGACACTATCACCCACAGCATTCTCCTGGAGAAACTGGCTGCACATGCCTTGGATGCTGATCTTAGAGGTTTCTTAATGAAACTAATGATCCCTATTTTTTTTCTTTCCCAAGAAGTTGTTTGTTCCCTTTCAGAAATATTTTGGACAGCTGTACAACAGCCTTGTCACACATTCAGCGTAGGTTGTCCTCAACTGTGGTAACAGCTCAAGAGTATGAACAATAGCAGCTGCATCCTGTCAGTTGTAACATAATTAGGTATAACATCAAATCTGTCCATCATTAATGATGGAATATATCCAGCAATGAAGACAACCTATTATTTGCATTACTACTGTCACCCAGGAGATTCATCCCCCAAGAAAACAGAGGCAGTAATTTGTCACTAATAAGAACACAGAAGCAACATTACTGGATGGTTTTGGAGTCTATTTTGAGAGGGAAGCTTTAGAGGAGCACAAGGTCAGCTCATTTAATCACTGTGCAGTTCAGGGGAGGATGTGGAAAGGATGTGGGAAGAGGGAAACTGCACAATCCAGAATAATAGGACAACTTATTGCTCTCTTTTTTCAAGGCCTACTTTTAATACAGACTGTGGAGGGTGAATGTTCTGTGGGAGGAAGGGAGCAGAAAGGGGCTGCCGGTTTGGAATGTCCCAGGGCACAGCAATGCCAGTGCTACAGAGCATCAAAATACAGGGAGCCTGGAAGCAACTGCTGGCATAGAAATGGGTTTATTGGAACCTCCCTCGATATTCCTGGAACACCTCCTGGCTCAGGAGTTGCCACCAAACACTGAAAATATGGAAACAAAAAGACTGAGATGACAGTGCAGTCAGGACCTGACTCGATTCAGGCTCTCTGAGGTTGGAGTGGGGAGAAGTCAGGAAGCTGATTCAGTCTGTCATTTGAGAAGAGTAAAACCATTCCTTTCCCAAATACCAAACATATGTTTTCTTTAAGCATGTTCAGTCTATTTCCTTACATCCTGTTCATTGCATCTTCATTTTATTTATTAAAGAATTCTAAAAAAGATTATTTTTATTATTCTTGTTCTTCATCTTATTATTTTGGTAGTTGTTAATGCTTGAAATTGCTGTAAAAGAGGTGATACCTTTGAACATGTTGACAGATACACTTTAGCCTAAAATATGTTTTCAACAAGTTCTTTGAAAAATACATTAACCTGGCAAAGGACAGTGCTCTGGCATTGTGCCAGTCAAAAGGTGACACTCAACCCCCTCCATGAGCCAGGGCAATTTACTTAGGAACAGATTTGCAAGGGATTTTAAGGCATCAGCCTCCCATTGACTTTAACAATAATTAGTTTCCTACACACCTGATGGAAAATAACACCTTAGCCCTTCTGTACTTGATTTCCCAAAGTCTGCAAAATGCAGGTAATGCTCCTGGAAAATCAAATAACATTATGTGAGCTGAGCATACATACAAGTTGGACCTACCAATTTCCTGCCTCTAGATATCACTAGAATTGCAATTATAATCATTCATAATTTTATTCCCAAAATAATAAAATAATCATTCACTTTTTTATTCATATTCAACCAATTTTAATGCCTAGATTCCCATGCAGATTACTGTGAAAGCTGGAAGGGTGTAATCACAGCCTATTGCACAGAGCAGGACACCAAGACTTTTTCCACATTTTTTTAACTTGAATAGTGCCATAAATACCTATTACTCTGTTCTGATGTTGGTTTTCACCTACAGCAGGTGTAGGGAGACATCCAGTGATGGGAATGCAGGCCTGAAAGGGTTTATTTGCTATTACAAACCACATCCCAAACAAAGACAAAGTATGTAATTAATGCACTTATGCGGTTGCTTGTGCTTAGGAAGCCAAAATGCAGCTTAGAGATTTAATTTAAGGTTTACTAGACTTTTCAAAGTCTGCCAGTCATTTGGTCTCCTTCCCTAATTGCATGATAAATTCTGTTTGGTACCCTGACAGCAAGAAATAAAGATACTCTATTCAGTGTCACATATTGTCTGAGCTCTGAGTCAGCACAGTATCTTGAACCCTGAAAACCACTTTTTTGTGTTTAGGGCTCCTCTAGGTTCAAGAGGCTGGTTT
Organism: Formicarius rufipectus; assembly: GCA_013399695.1. Taxonomy (NCBI): domain Eukaryota; kingdom Metazoa; phylum Chordata; class Aves; order Passeriformes; family Formicariidae; genus Formicarius; species Formicarius rufipectus. Next base: position 14,502 of record VXAU01001779.1, on the reverse strand, counting down.
GTTTAGTTTCAGCAAAGAAGGGTAATTCATTGTCAGTTACAACTGTTTTTACGTCAACAGTTGTGTTCAGCATGCCTTTCTGCCATTATTAAATTTGGATTGGTTTTAACAAGCTTCGAAAGTCTGCATCTCATTACTTCGCAATCTTTTTCATTTCTGTTTCTCTTTCTTGGAAAAAATACACAATTTTATCCATTTATGGTTGTATTTTTGTTAACTTTCAAAGCAAAGCCCTAGAGAATTCTTGCTGAGTGCCTTCCTTGAACTTGAGAGGAAAACAGCTTTTTCAGGCTAATTTTTTCCAATTGATTACAGCAAGTGCTCTACAGTACTTTTATTCAGCTAAATACCCTCCTCCCTCTCTGCAAACCCTTCCTAGAAGACTTCTGCTGGTTGTAACTGCACTGCCATGCTCTTGCCAGCAGGGAGGACAAGAGTCTGCTGGTAACAACTCCTATAAGGCTTTTTTATGCTCTCAGCTCATTTATGAAATGCAACTCAACCAAAGGCCATGCAAGGTTCACAAAATATATGCACAAAAGCACTTTGCTGAAGGGTTTTTGTAGGAAGATTGTGGTCACACCACAAAGACCTATAAGTCTTCTGTAAAGGACAATAATTTGCAGTACATTTTTATTGACCTTTTTTGGTGTGTTTTTGTTTCTTTGTTTGTTTGTTTTGTTTTGTGGTGGTGGTGGTGGTGTTGTTTGGGGTTTTTTGTTTGTTTGGTTGGGTTTTTTTAGACTAAACCAGGATTTGGCACAGCAGATATTTAACCCAAGCAGTGAATAAAAAGCAAGTCCAATACCACAGTATTTTCAAAGAAACAACAGTACAAGAGCTGAAACAACAAACCAGCAATCCTAGCATGGCAAGGTCACTAAAGGGAAACTACCCTGCTGTTTCTATAGGATTTTATGGAAAGAACCTTAAAAAATCCCAAACTCAAAACCTTAATCTGTTAAATACTCTGCTGACACCTCTTATAACTTCATAAATAGCTTTAAAAATAAAATAGTCACAAATGTCACTTTACTTATGTTAAAGCTGCAAATAAAAGTGAGAATTGGTTTATTTACTTCTTTTTCCCCAAACAAAGCATCTACCTCTCCTAGAGCAATTCCACAGAACCTAAACTGTGGTAGATATCAGATTCTAATGGAATGTTCTAAAACTACTCTTAACAGAGCATTTAACAAGAGTTTTGCTTGACTACTAAAAAGTAGTAGAAAGAGGAAAAAAACCCACAGCTACCACTTTTAAACAGACTCATTTTTACTCACAACTCATGTTTTATTAACAGGTTGACTCTACAGGGTAAATGTCTGTACTGCTGAGAGGGAAGTGCTGAGCACCTTTGGACTGTCTCTATAAAGACCCTGCCTGCCCCTCCCCTCCACATATCCGGAGCTCTCACAGGGAACCAACACACCTCGACCCTCTGCTTCCAGGGCCAGAAAAGGGTCAGAGTAGAAGAATATGGACCCAAACAGAAGGATCTGGCTTATACGAAAACGTAGAGAGCAAATAAGCCATTTGAAATGCAAAGCAAGTTTGATAAATCCAATGCTACGAGTAATTACAAGCTATCAGTAAAGTGACGAGTTCTGCCTTCCAGCCAACTAACACCTCCAACACCACGTGGGGACCTTAGCCCTGAGCCACAAGAAATCTGCCACCTCCTGAATCATCACCAGCATCTCCTGAAGCTGTTCAGTGTTTTTGGAAACTTCCCAGTCCTGCAGTGACACAGCCTTACCCCAGTGATTCTGCTGAGTCCCTGAGAGCCTGGTAAGCATTTTATGTCGTCTGAGGCTCAAGGATAAAATGCACATGATGACAAATTTTCCCCACTTATCAGACAGCTTTTAGATGGAGTATCAGCACTTGGAGTGGTAATGAACAGAGTCCAGAGAGCTGGGGAAGGTCAGAGCTGACTCATGCTTACCAGGAACAACTGTTTTGATAAGTTGTTCCTTGTGCTGTGTGGAGCAACACCAGGGTCTACGTAATACACATGCAGAAGGTCACCACAAGGACCTTGGTGTTCAAAGGTCCAAACCCAGCCAGACATGGTAATACACCGTGAGAGGACAGCAGTGTTTTGCTCAAATGGTTAAAGGATTTTTCTCCTTTCCCATGTAACAAATAGATGAAAATTATGCTGGAATTTTAATCAAAGCTTTAGAAAATTATTTGTAAAGCCAAAACCACAAAGGGTTGCTGAAACTTCCATGTCACTGCTCAGCTGTTACAACAGGTTTGCACTCCCGGTCAAAACTGCTGATGCAGAGTTTTAACAGTGATTAATCGATGACACCTGAGATAAAGAAGCTTGACTATCAGACAAGGATCTGTGAACTCTGTTCTGCAGTAGATGCTGTCGATTTGTCCAATATTTTGTTACTGTTAGCCCAGCGGTGAGCTGCACTATGTGTATGTCATGCATTTTCAATGCTAAGTAGTATTTTTCATTTCAAAACCACGGAATGAATACTCTACAGTGTCTATTTTCTCAGCTGTTCAAATTTCTATCTGCTTTCTCCTGCAATGCAAAATGGAAAAAAATGGTTTTATTTTTAGATAAATGGCAAAGTAAAGATGAATAAATATTCAGTGTTTTTTCCTGGGATTAGAAGTCAATGTTTCCTCGTGCGGTTAATATTCCGCTTAATATTCAGTGGTTAAAGACATTACAGAATTTGAACTTTCTGAGCAGTACCACAGAGGTCACTCACCTCTAATTATACTTTCACAGCCCTGAGATCATTTCCATCATCAAGATGGATGCTGGTGATAAGGAATGCATGACTTTGTTATGAAGTGAGGCCGAGGCCAGGGCTAAATCACCCAGTTCTCAGTTACCCTAGGCAGAGCAACTTTGTTATTAGGAAAAAACTAAACAACAAAACCTCCCATTTTCTCTGTACTTTCTCAGACAAATCAAAATATTTCAGAAATAGTTAAAGTAACATTGAAAACTAGTAGGGAAATTTGTTTAAAACGGAAAAAGCTAAGATCACTTACTGTGAGGAATATAAATAATTAAAAATATAAAGAAAAAAATCCAAAAATAGTGACTGTATCAGACAGCTGATTACAATCACAGCAATCCTGACCCACTACTGGATGCCAAAACTGTTTCAGCAGAAGATTTCCTATACATCAAACACATGGCTTAGAAGATTTGTAAACAGAAACATTAACAGAGGTGCTGGTTAGTGCTCAATAACTAAATTTACGTTTTGTATCAAATGCAAAGACTTGCTTTGTGTGTGTTGTAGGATAAAATAAACCACGGTCATTCTTCAAAACTTAAAGAACTAATTCAAAGTACAAATTAAGAACAGAGTTAAGGTTAATGTCTGAGAAAGCACAGTACTGAGCAATTTCTATAGTCTAGAAAAAAATTCCTGGTACAAAGATCCTGTGTGTGTTGAGGGTAAATTTCCCAGCTGCAATCACACCTGTTTACCAGGGAGAGTCCAACTAGCTGGATGACAGGGCTTTTTATCACAGACTTCCAAGTTCCTCCCCTGCAAAGAATACCTCCATTATCTCTGCTTTTTGTTTTCACTACATAAATAAATATTTAGTAGTTACAGTCAGAACAGTGACTGTGTGCCAGGCTCCAAGGTCCCATTATCACAGGTAAAATGTTGCATTTGCTGATCTTTCAGGCTTCACCCAGAAAAAAGGGATTCCCCTGTTTCAAGGCACCCAATTGTTGAGGCAGGTGGGAGACTGGAGTGGCAGGAGGAAAGGCTGGCCCACAGTGTGGAGAACACAGAGCCCCTTGGCTACAGAGAAGAAAAGGTGGAGACTTCCATGGCCAGAAACACCACCCCAAGGCTTGTTGTGTGTCTCTGTTGAAGGTGAGACCTGGCACACTGCAGAGCTGAGCTGCACGGAGCAGGGTACTGTCCCAGGACACTGCAGTGCCATCCTCACACCACCCTGCAGGGACACCTTCTCAATGGGCACTGGCAGAAACCACTTTGGGCTGAGCTCCGGGACACTTCCCACCCTCAGCCCCATCCTGGCACAGAACAGTAACTGCCCAGAAGGCACAAATGTCAACACAGCTCTCACAGCCTGCCTGGTAACACATTTAGGCAGTAGATTAATGGCTCTGTGGTACTGTCTTTTATAAATTACACTGCACATCTCAAATTCTAGCACGTTCTGTGCACCTACCACCACTGCCAGTGCCCTGTCACCTACCACCACTGCCAGTGGTTGCCAGTACAGCTAGAAGAGGCCCCTGCAGGTTTGTACAAGAGCTCCTTTTGCCCAGCTAGCCAGAACACTACCTATTCAAAACACAACTGACACATTATTTTAAAGGCTCTGCAGTGAGCTTTATTGCTGCCACTTTCCTGGAAGCTATACCCCTTGCTCAGCAAGCTTTGACCTTGATTTAAGAGTTTCCATTTTTGGTTGTCTCCTGCTGCCATCTCCCTTGCTACAAGAACCAGCAGTTATTTGCCCTGCTGCATATTCCCAAGAAAACAAGTGAGTTTTCTCTTTTCCATTTTTTTTCCAGGAGCATTTCCACTGACTTGGCATGACATTAAGAATGATCTGCTACAACATTCCTACAAATGGCTCAGGATAGGATCCTCCTTGAAACAGGCAAAAGTGTTTCTCACAAAGTTTATTAAAATAAAAAATAAAGGATTCAGGTTTTCATTACTTGAATAAAACAGGCATTTAGCAAACTCATATTGAAAACATCTTGTGAAAAAAATTTTTGAAACATCTATTTTTGATCAACAGCTCAGGCACAGAAAAACTCAGTCTGCCAGAGAGTCTGATGCCTTCAAAGAATAAGAGCATTAAATGCCAGGGATGGCTGTGTAAAGTGCTCCCAGATCACACTACCTATTGGCCTGGGAAAAGCATCACCTAGTACCTCTGCAGACTCTAATTACTTTAGTCCACATTGCTTTCTATCTCTTCTAGACTGAGAGACTAGTCTAACTGAAGACTTATTTAAATAAATACCCCTATACATACTAATTTTCAAATGCATTTTCGAAACTCTCTCCTTTTCTTGTCATCAATTTTGACAAAGAATGCAATGAATATTTGAATATTCTAGCAATAAACTGTATTATTTGTTTATAATATGGGACTTGCTGAATTCATTTTATAGGCTCCTCTTTTTAGGCTCCCTTTCAGCTATGGCTAGAGAAGCTCAGTCCCCACAGACTTCAGACTTGCACACTGATTGATATTATCTTGTGGGAAGCGGCATGTGTGTATTTCAAGTCTTGCACACATCAGCTGCTATAATCATAAGGCCATCAGCAGTTTGTCCCTAATGCCACATACCTGACTTGTTGGTCCCTGCATGCACCCTTTGGAGAAGCTGAGCACCACAGATGTAAACTTAAGATTAATATTAGAAAGACTGGAGGAATGTTGGAGCTAAGCAGCAAGTTTCAACACACAGCTGCAGTTACGGAAAACCTGCTCCTCCTTCCTGCAAAGGGCCTTCTCTCACACCACTCCTTGGCACAGGACACATCTAAAACATCCTCCAAGCTGCTTCCAGCCCAGCAGACTGTGTGGTGTGGCTGAGGAACCCCCAAACACACCACGTGCAGGGTTTTACACAGCTGGAGCTGAGGAGCCCTTGCTGCACAAGGACAGGAAGTGTCTCATTTCGAAAACCACCAGACCAGACACAGCTCAGCCTTGTGAAGAAGCATTTGCTGTCAGTCACAGGAGCATCCTTTCTCCAAGTGCTGTGCAAAGACTTGCAGACAAACACCTGCTGGCTCTGTCAGTGAGATCCTGTATTCTGTCTATGGCTGAATCTGAGCTAGAACAAGCATTCAATCCTATATTAACAACTACTTTTGCTCTCTAGAATCCCAGATCCAGGAGGACAAGAACAGGCTGGATTCCTCACAAACACTGTTTGAAAACCTTAGTTTTGTAAGTGACTTCTGTTGCCAAAAGTACAATAAATGAACCCTTTCACCTGCCTCTACCTGTCAGCAACCAACAACCTATTGCAAACACAGTGAACTAATAAAAGGCATCTACATGTCCTAAGGGCATCACCCAGCACTGGAAAAGATCAGTCACTGCAATCTGTCTAGCATGTTATTTTCCTTCTATCAAAGCAAGGTGTCATTTGTCACTGGCCCTCATCAGTGCTTACTGCTCAGAAATATAAAGGTATGATGAACCAGGAGACACTTCACATTCAACACACAGTTGAAACAAGAGCTCTGCAGGGCTCCTCACAACACCGGAAAGTGAAAATACACTGACAGAGACCGTGTGACATTACACATGCAGGCAGAGGAGGAGGAGGGCTGCTGTGACCACACAAACACTGACAAACCTAAGGCCTCTCACGCCCACTCAAGCAGCAATCACCAGCCTTTACCACATTTTTTCAACTACCCTTCTCCATTCAAAATGCCCAGTATCCATCAGCTTGAAGGGGAGAATGATGTTCATCATCTCAAGAGTCCTAAATCCCATTCAGAAACCCAACTAAGATTAAGCTGCTCAGTCTCCAGTCTCTCACGTTGACAGTTTGACTGTTCCAGCACATCCTCGGTTAAAAAACCACCCTGCATACACACAGTATATTCTCAGTACTAGTCAGTATTCAAAAGCAAGCAGTTACTGAAAATTTAATAGTTAAGGCCTTCCTGAGAGGGAAGGGAATGGAAAACAAATAAAAAACCAAAACACAACCTATCTCCTCTTAAAAGGAATCTTCTCAACAACTCTAAAGGTGAAATGGCTGAGAGTGAAAAAAACCCAAGATTTGGCAGGGAAACAGCTTCAACTGAAATGTTTTAATGGAACTAAATTATTAGCCCTTGAAAAAGGGTAATTGCACATACTCAGTCATGTATCAAAACCAACTGCCAGACATTGGGAAAGAAGCCAACACGTGTATAGCCCTAATTTATCTATTTGCATATTAAAAAGAAAAACACTAGAGGGCTGGACACCAGCTATCCTCACCCAGAGCTCTGTACGTTGCTAAATGACTGGGGGGGCCCAGTGTCATCCAACTCACAAACCCAGCAGAGTGTTTAAGCAGGTGCTTAAGGTTAAGCATGATAATAGCTGATAATTACAGCTATAATCAATACCTGCAGATAAACCTTTATAGATGAAAAGCTATATACCGGCAATAACCATCCCAGCTGCAATCTTGACAGGTAAATCTTTTCGGTAATTCAAGCAGTGTGTTGCAGGCAGATATGGATGTGTTGTGTCAGTGCTGGGAGCCAGCTGAAAATAAGAGCTGTGCAGGGCTGTTTAGAACAAGACAAAATCAAGTGCTGCCTCTGTGACGATGGCACTGGGCATTCCTGTTTCCCAGCTGGATCAGGGAATGGGCAAGTGATGTCAGCCTAAAGCACAGACACAGATGACACCTATCTAACAAAAGACAATGTAAACATACCTTTTGTTGTCCTAGTTGCAAGAAAAGAAATAGGAAAAATAGTTAGCACACTTAAACTAAAAAAAAAATAAAATTAAAATCCAAAGTGCAGTTTTTGTCAGGGGTTGTGTTTCTGGTCTTGCATACTGTAACTGACCTAGGCTATCATGCAGAGTCATTGTTTTAAGATATGTGGCAAATACAGCCATGTGTCAGCTTTCAAAATCCTCTGCTATCAGCAGTACAACCTTACCTTCCCAGCTCTTCCCCAATGTCATAAACGTCCTCCACCTGCTGCTGCTTGAAGAAAGCCATACTTAGTCTTTCATTGATGCTCAAAGATGATGCAACTAGAATATTAATAAAGAATGACACCCATTAGGATCTTCCAAGAGGCAAAGTGTCAGTTACACTACCAATACAGTCACTTTGGATCCACTGCAGCTCATTCATGGCCAAAGTTAGCACTGATTAATCTAAATAATTAACTAAGCAGTCTCAGCCAAACAGCGAGGGTTCAAATCTGGAAAGAGGTGAGCAGCTTTAAGTGAAGCTAAATCTTGGCCCCCACTGACATACTTAACTAGAAGCACAGAACACACCTTGAAACACAAATGTGATGAAACTAAAGCAATTAATTAATAATTTGACAAGCTTCTGGATTATAAAGCCTCTACACTACACTAAAGAGTGAGCATTAGAATAAGCATTACAGGCTCCTCCAATAAAGTGTCAGCAGGCAGAGCTTCCTTTTCCTCAGGTCAGGCAGTGCTCCTGGAGCACTCAGGCAGGACAGCAAGCAGATGCCTGAACTGCTGCTGCCAGAACGCTTTGTGATTCCATCTACAGAGCTCTTGGCATGTCTTTCATCACACACTGGATGTTTCACATGAGAACACAAGCAGCATTTTTCCATGTGTTACTCTGTGGAACTGCAATTCATTTCCTCAGCAAAATCTTTGAAGCTGATAAGCTCTGTGAGGTCTAGAAAGACAAGCCTCACACTGGTGCACTTGAGAATCTGTGAATGCATTATGCTGGGCTGCTTTTGGATGAGATGATCAGAAATCACATTATTCCTTGGGACATACCTCCCCAGCAGCACAAGTTATGGTAACAATAGATTTGAACAGAACAACCAGGTTAGGACATGCTTGATGGTCCATGTGTAAATGAACACTGGCCTTACCCCCAAAAGCCCAAACAGTGTTCACTATCTCAATCAGAACATGTAAAACACCTCAGGCCTCCAGCATCACAATAAAAACTAACTACATTGAGCCATACAGTTATTCTCACACATCTCCAGGCTTCAGCAGCACATCTGTGTCATGTGCTTTCCTGTAGAAATCCCAGATGCTGCTTGCTTCTGGTGCACAGGGGACTTCCAGGTTCTATAATTCTCTACAGTTCCTGAATACTTTTAAATAGCAGTCATTGGCATCTCACTGGGGCACACTGTGAAGTGTATTTCACTAGAAAATAAAGCTCTATTTTGATCCTTTAGAAATAAGTTCAACTCAACGTTGCAAGAAGATTCAGCTGTGTTGACAGATCAGCAGACTTATTATAGAGGAGGACTAGGTACCATAAAGCAAGTGCAGTATTCCTGTCAACTTGGAATACACATAATTTGAAGATTTTTCTCTAAAAAACCCATATATCATAAGCAGGAAATGCACTGTAACATCTAACAACTTGCCAAAATGCATTCAGATTTGTCATGCACTCACCTCAGAAAAAGGACAGGCTGCTTTGTGTGCCCCCACCCTTTTTATGAATCACTGACTTCTAACACAGGGGTGGAATGTTGTGTATCAGTTCAATTCCTTTCCAAAGAGGTTCCTTCTGTTGTTTCAATGGAACATAAATAGTCCCAGTGCTTCTATGTAGATTTTTGGTTGATGTTAACAAAATCTAGGAGAAAAATTATGTGACTGCCTTATTTGAAGCAGAAAGGCTACAAATCAATACTGATATTACTTAGGAATTACATTCACTATTTCAAAAAACAATAAACAGTAGCAATAAGTAAAGGGGTATCAACAATATCAGATGTCCCCTAATTAGGCAGTGAGCAGTAGTTACACAACACACAGGCTGAGAAGTGGTACCTGCTTCCATCAGAGAGAAACCACAGGGGTTGTGACACTGAAGCCCAGAATAACCACCACACTATTAAGATACACTGCAGAAACCACCACTTGCTCTGGTGAGCATGGTGAGTTATAATGTGGGTTACTTCTTTCCACTTCTACTTTCCACTCCAGTTCTTTCTTAGACTTTTTTTGCCTTTGTCTGTATTTTCATGTTTTTCAAAGTGAAGCCAGGTGAGCTTTTCTATTACTCTGCTGATTAATTTGCTCCCCAAAGCCACTTTCACAACTGGGACAAAAAGGTCTGTTTTTCTTCTCAATGAAAATAAACGACTCAAACTCCGCTTTGTAAGCAAATGACCGTATTCCTCAAGCAGCCTTTCATAACCTCACAGGAAATTCATTGACCAATATTGCTTAGGGCATGAAACTACAGTCAATAAATGTTTTAGCAGCATTTACAAGAATGAGGACATCTCTGGGCTATTGGCTCCTTATTAAGTTTGTATAATGTTGCTTGCAATTGTTCAGAGCAGAATTCTCTAAAGTGCTGGTGAAAAACCAGTTCAGCCCTCACGGACTTCAAAAGAGGAAACAAACCAAGCCTTGTTGAAAACCCCAAACCTTTTGCTCACCCTCAATTGCAAAATTAAGTTCTGAGCACATGCAAAAGTCAAGTGCAGGAAAATGCCCAGGTACTAAGAGATACTGCTGAGACTTGCCTCAAGCTGACTACTCCCTTCATCAGAATCTGAGGTGCATGGCTATAGACAACATTAATGCAAACACACCTAAAAAATCATTGTTTACAGGGATAGCTCATTGCCATTCTGAAGAGCAAGTTAAAAACATTGCTTTGAGCTTGGGGAACCCACCCAAAATGCCTCTGGGAACACAGTCATTTTATGTTTGATTGACAAGTTCACTCATTTCCCAGCATCTTCCAAAGAACATACCTAATTGTGCAGGTGCATAGAACCCATGCAATATTATCTCAAAAATAACCAGAAAATTCTCATCCCTTTTGCTGATCTTTTAACTTACACCCTCTTTTCTGCAAAGGTCAAACCAGTGAACTTAATCTGACCACCAAGGAACTATTCAGTCATTCAAGTCAGCCTAAAGCCTTGTTTTTGACGGCTGGAAACTCTTGAAGAGTATCCAGATGCGCCCCCGAGTCCTACCTCTGGTGTGTTGTTGTTTCCCACGTTCCTGTTATCCAATCCTGCCTTCCAGAGATACTTTTCACTGGTTTTTACCCAACAGTCACAGTTAGCAGATGCCCAAAACAGATCATACACTTGATGACCCAAGACAATTGCCATTAGCAAATACACAGCTTAAGAGGGATAAGCCAACAAAAGACAACCTTCACACACTTGAAATTCATCTGAAATAAAAATGTCATTCCCAAGCAGTACCATACCCTTCCTCAGATATAGTATGCCAAACTTAAGAAACTAAGGTGATTTCACTTTTAAAGATCTTTTTAAACTCCAAGGTCTTTGCTGGACTGCAATTGCAAGTGCAGAGCACAGGTAACATCAAAGGAGGAATGAGAGCCTTAGTATCTTTTTCTCTAGTCAGGTGGTGATTTCTCTTATGGTGATCAGTGAAAGCAGAAATGAATTAGAGATGGTCATTCATCTTTGACTCCCTCAGACAACAAAGTTGTACATTCAGGAGCTGAGGAAATAACAACAATCCACTTTTCTCCGGATACACTCCCTAAGTCAACACTTCAGGGATATGTGCCCAAACAATGCAAACCAACAAGTCAGAACCATTGCAGTGACTTGGGATCTGCACCAGATTTCACTAAAAACAGGCCAATGAGGGCATGTGCTGCAGTGAGTTTTGGCTCAGACCAGAGCTTTAATTGCTCCAAAGCAGGTTCTGCAGAGGAGATGGGCTGCTGTGTCCTCTCACAGAAGGTGTCTATAACCCTCAGGATCCCATGCTGGGCCACCTCTTCTCTCTTAGTCTCTTTGCTCTAGCATTCCTCACAGTGAGCATTTTCATACCAAGGCCAGCTTCCACTCAGCATTTGTATTACTGTGTTTCCATAAAGATACTCCATAGAACAGTAAATGTTTAGTGTAAGTATTTAATACCTCACCTTTTACTGCTGTATCCAAGTCTCCTTTACAGAGACCAAGGCAGAAAAGTATTGCTTACTCTGTGCAAATGGTTTTCCTACAGACATGTAGCAAAGCTGTTGCAAAACCAGAAATAGAATACGGGCCCCTGAGATGGCAGTTTCAGGCACTAGAAATATGTCCTGCCTAATCTCTTCACATTCCTGAACTCTGCCATATCATAAAATGGGATCTATTTAATGCTAGGAAAACAGTTTGTCATTGTGATCTCAGGCATAAATTTAAGCACATATACTCCATATGGATACAAGCCTTGGGTATGGACATTCTTATTACAGCACAGAAGAGCCTTTGCAGTGCAGCTTGTGCTGTCAGTAAAGAAACTGATGTAGAGAAAGTCACTCTTCTGTAGAGGGTGACAGAATTCCCCTTATGAGGAGCAGAAGAAAGTAGGTTCTATTTCTCTCCTTTAATAAAAGTTTCCCTGCACAGGTAAGTTATCAGCTTGTCATTTCCAAATTATGTGACTGATCTATACATGTCAAACCCCTAATAAATATCCACCCACAATGAATGAGAGCAGAATACAGAAAACAGAGTGAGACCAAAACTGTTGCGACATTTGCCTTGCCAATAGGCTTGTTTTCTTTTTTCCTTAGGGTACTTTCTACCCTACAAAAACCAGTTTCAAGTGACTGAGGTAAGAGTTTAATAATCTTACTTTCTCTAGTACACCTGACATGAGCTGAATCACTAAGTTCTTTGCCAAACTCAGAACCATCCTCTGTGGCATGTTTTTATGTGACAATAGTTATACTACAGCAAAATCCAAAACACATTAGAAAAGACCAAAGTAACAACTTCCCTTATGAATTGTTTCATAATACTGAAAAAATGACCACAACAATTTAGAATCAAAACTAGACAGTTTTAAATTAATAATTTGGAGGGGGGAGGATCAAAAAACCAAACTGACCAAACAAATTAAAATTATATTGTCTTCCAGTTTTGGTGCCATAGGCTAAAATTAAACAAATTTTATAAGGATTAAGGAGTTTTCCTCTTTCACTCTTCTTTTTTCAATNAAAAAAAAAAAAAATCCCCAAATAACCCAAGTAGTTTTTACCCTTTGCTTTCAAATGAACACAACACAGTTTAAAATCATATTAATTTCATCAAACCCTTACTTTCACCAAAGTATTTTCCTCTCAGAAAACTAGCCTAAACCTTTTTGTCAGAAAATCGAAGCAGTTATTACTACCTGTGTGTCTCTACAGGACACACACACAGCATCTCAGCACCCAGTCCCATTACAGAACCACTGCTCCTGCCAGTAACTCCCAAGGGATCCCAAATTTACCCTTGCAGTAATGACACGTGTGGTGAGCATATATTTCCAAGCTTCAAGCACACGTTCCAAAGGCGTTGGCTGCGCAGCTAATTGCAGTTGCCCTGAGGAGCGCCAGGGAACGGGGCTGGCGCTGTAAGCGATGCCAGAGCCCCGCATGCCTGAGCGAGGAGGCTGGAGTTGCGCCGGGGCATGGGGAGCAGGGGAAGCCCGTAATGCCAGGCACGCTGGCACTGCAGGGCACAGCCTGCTGCCCGGCTCCGAGTCGCCTGCAAGGACTCATCATCACCATCATTATCACCATGGCTAGACTTCGCGAACGAAGATTTGGGAGGGTTTTACCCACGCTTGCTGCAAGCGCGCTGATGGATGATAAGGACAATGCGAGAGGCAAGTCCGGTTGCAAAAGGCACAGCAGAAAGTCTCCGAAGGTGGTACTGTCAGAGGACGGTTCTTTCTGCGGTGTCTTTTCTCCTCCAGGCTGATTCTGCGTGCGGTTTCAAAGCAGACAGCAGCGTTATAGATTGTGTGTCTCCATACCTCCCGATTAGAGGCCAGAGTGGACCAGTGATGGTGGTAAATATGGCCAAGGCTGAGGTGTTGTGTTAGTGTTATATCTCCTCTTCGGAGCTCCTCTCTTGCGGCAGCCGCTGGCCACAAAGCACAACCTTAGGGAGGGGTGATCCTCCATCCTGAGACGTGCCCTGCCCAGCACAGCTGCGTTCTCAGCAGCACGGCCTCGATACTGGTGACCTCTGCCTGTTCCAGAACGGACACGTTAGTCACATAATCAACTCCTCAAACGCTTCCAACCAGCACTGCCTCTGTACAATCCTAAACATCCCCTGGTCTGATTATGTGGCTAATGTGTCCATTCTGCAAGGACTACTGCTGCCCATAAGGCACATCATTGCCCCAAAGTTGCCTCTGCCATCCACATTTCTCACACGGGCAAATATAAGACACGAGAAAGTCTGAAACCCACTAATGTTGCAGGACAGGCATCTCTACAAAGGGGCAGAGTTGACCTTTTCCCCCACACGTGAAGCAGCTGAGCACTCCGACTGTGATCTTTAGCAGGTGGTGGCCAAGCAGACAAAGCAGGAGCAATTGCCGCACATTTCCACCCTCTAATTCACATCTTCCTTCTTGACTGTCCTCTAGGAGCACACAGGCCAGGCCAGACCAGTCCCCACTGTGCTGCTGCTCCAGGACCCCCGGCTCACTGCCCAGAGCAGCAGGTGTAAAGCAACCGGATCCCAAAGGAACACGTCGGGAGAAACTCAGGGACAAACACGATGAAGTTGCACAGTGCTCGCTGAGCGGTACTAGCGAGCCGAGGTATGAATCCCGGCCCAGCTGTCCCCACTGGCCTCGCACTGTTAGAAATATAGGCTTAATTCGTGTCAAAAATATAACAAAGTATACTGTATGGCCTGCCAAATTATTCAGTAAGTTTCCGAAAGCATTGAATATTGTACCTCTGGGCGGTGTGGAATATGCTGTAAATATTTAGCAACTAAAAGCAAGACA
>VXAU01001778.1:321314-333296 GCA_013399695.1 Formicarius rufipectus | reverse complement strand
AAAATTTTTTTTTTTAGATTTTTTTCCTTATATATAACTTTTCCCTTCTGTTTTTAATTCCCCAGCAGCGGGATACCCCTGGCACGGGAAACAGGAGTCGCGGGTCCCCAGGAGTGCCACGGGAAAAGACTTTGGGCAAAGGGTTTTGATTCCGATCGCCGCCTCGGGAAGAGCCCGCACAATTCCAGCCGGAGGCAGCGGCTGCTTCGGCCAAAATCCAGCGCCGCCGGGCTGTAAACAACGTCACTGTCCTGGCTGTCACCCCTCCGGACATGAGGTGCTTTAGCGAATTCCTTCATTAGGAGCTGGAAAAGGCGCTGCCCAGATGTTGGCTCGGGATCCAGCTGTGGGAGCCCCTGGCAGAGCCCCCCGGGGCACGGGCGGTTTGCGGTCGTGGTGAGGATGAGGAGCAGCGCCGGGCAGAGCGTCTGGCCAGGCCGTGCTGGTTATTCCGAAATCCCTGCCGGGACCACCGGCCCAGCCCCGAGTTTTGGGAGCGTGGAAGTGTCTGGGTACAGCGAAGGCAGAGAGAGTTGGTGGCGCCTCGGGATGGGGACGGCCAGGGGGGCACAGGGTGGTAAATCCCCTCGGCTGCTCCTTCCCCCGCTGCCAAAATCCGGCCCCAGGATCCCAAATCCTGCTCCAGTGTACAAAGGAGGGTTAAATCTCCTCGGCTGCTCCCAGGAACGGCCGGCTCCTTCCCAGTCTGAGTAAGCCCAGAACTCTGCCAAAATCCTGCTCCAGGATCCAAAATACCACTTCGGGATCCAGAACTCTGGATTATTAACCATAAAATCCGCGATTATTAACGATAATCCATGTTTATCCCGCCTGAGGACTGAAGTTCCACGCCTGACCCACGAAGCAGGGAATGCATCCCAGCATAACCTGGCATCAAACCAGCATCCCAAAATCCCGCAGGATCCATCCCGGGACACCACCCCGCTCCCGGGGTGCCTGTGCTGGCTCCGCAGCTCCATCCAGCAGCTCCCGCGTTATTTCCAAGGGACGGGGGAGGGGAAGTTTTGCCTTTGCTTCCCTTTATTTTTAAATGTATTTATCTTTATTTTGGATTTCTGACTCATCCCCACCCGTTGCCGGGAGGAAACCGGAATCCAAAGTGCCTCAGATATCCTTTATATCAGCTGGACAAAATCCTCCCCCAAAGATCCAGGGAGGAAAGTCCAGCAGAGCAGCTCCTTCTTCCCCCAGTCTCGTTTCTACAAAGGAGGAAACCTCAATTTTCCCTCTTTTTTCTTTTTTTTTCCCCCAAACCACAGCTGGTTTCCGGCTCTGCAAGAGCTGGGCGAGGTCTGGAGCTGCCCAGGGGATGGGGGGCAGAGGGGCCGTGGGTGTTCCTCACTCCTGTGGGGTACCCAGCCCCCATTCCTGTGGGAAGCTCCGTGGGGATGCCAGAGAGGGGGTTGCTCTGGAAGGGGGTGTGGGTGTGGTGGAGGGTGGCACAGATCGGGGGTGCCCTTAACATGGGCACCAAGTGAAGGGGTGCCCCAGAGGTGGGGGTGGCCTGGAGATGAGGGGGCACCTCAAAGGTGAGGGTTTCCCGTTAATGTGACTGCTTCATTAATAAGGGTGCCCTGAAGTGGTGGATACCCCATTAATGAGGGTGTCCCTGGAGATGGGGTGCCCCATTACTGAGAGTACCCTGATATGAGGGACCCCATTAATGAGGGTGTCCCATTAACAAGTGCATCCTGAGGAAGGGGGCACCCTATTAATGAGGGTACCCTAAGATGGGAGTACCCCATTAATGAGGGTGCCCTGGAGGTGGGGGTTCCCCATTAATGAGGATGTCCAATTAAGGAGGGTGCCCTGAGGTGAGGGTGCCCCATTAATGAGGGTACCCTATTAATGGGGCTGTTCCATTAAGGAAGGTGCCCTGGGATTGGCATTCACTGTGCCGCTCCTCCCTGGGATGGGCTCCTGGCTCTCCTGGGTGGTGTGAGGGGAGGTTGCTGTGTTCTTATTCCAAACCTAATCCCGATCCTAATCGTTGTCTCTATCACAATGAGCTCGGGTCCTGCTCATTCCCTGTGCCAGGTGATGCACATGAAGGATCCGTGAGCTTTTTTCATCCCCCTGGCAGAGGTTAAATATATTCCTTAAACCCATGCCTTAGGGATGATCCTGCTTCCTGATCTCCTGATTTCCTGGAATTTGGCTTGTTTTTCCCTTGCTCCGAAGTGAAGGTGCTGCTTTGGGATCAGGTGCCTCCAGTGACATTTAGCCTCATGTGCAAGGGAAGGGCTGACGTGGATCCAAACCATTCCAGGATCTTCCAACCAGGAGACCTGGCACTGGGCAGAGGAATCAGCAGCTTGGGCATTTCCCAGGGAGTTGATCCTGGCTCATGTCCTGCTTTTCTGCAGAGTTTTCAGCAGCTCAGGGGTTCCTACTCCTAATCCTGTCCTGATCTCTGCTGCAGGGAGGTGTGATTTTGCCATCCCAAGGGCTGGAGGTGGGATCCATCCCTAGGGATGGTGGTAGGATCCGTCCCCGGGAATGGTAGTGGAAACTATCCCTGGGGCAGGAGGTGGGATCCACCAGTGGAAATGGAAGTGGAATTCACCCATGGGAATGGAGGTGGAATCCATTTCTGGAGTTGGAATCCATCCCTGGGAATGGAAGTGGGTTGCACCCCTGAGGATGGAGTGGATTCTATCCTAGAACTCTCACCTGGATGAATTTGTATTTCCTTCTTTCCTTCCTGAATCCTGGTATCTCCAGGCCTGGGGTGGGATGGGATCCAGTTCTGCCCTCCCTGAGCCAAACCCTGGGGACATCACCTGTGCTGGGAGAGAGCGGATGTCACTGGAGCTTGGAAAGGAGGATGTCACAAGGGCTGGGAGAGGGAAGGAAGATGTCCCCCCTGTGGAAACCACAAACGGTTTTGATGTGTTTATGAGCATCAGCACAACTTCCCCTTCCCACGTTCCCCAACGATGCTGCCCACAGCACCCAAGATGTGCAGTGTGGGGTGGGAGGCACCCAGGGGTGCGTGGTGACACCTCCCTGTCACATCCAGGAGTGACATCCTCGTGTCCATCCCTCATCGTGTCCATCCCTCATCGTGTCCATCCCTCATCCCTGGGCACGCTGGGGCTGGGAGGCTCCCCTGTCACCCCAGGGTGACACTGTGGTGGAAAGGGTGAGTGGTGCTCGCCCTCTGCCCCCCAGGGAAAGCTCAGGGACAGGTCATCCTAAAAAAAAAAAAGATAAATTTCCTCTTTCCTTTCCTCCTCGGAGCACGTGGTGGTGAGGTCATGGAGTGCTGCAGGACATGCCTCTGGCTCCGTGTAATCCCGCCGGACCACGGCCGGTTCTGCCTGGCGGTGGGGGGAGGTTTTGGGGCCCCTTCCCCCTGTTCCAGCCCCACTTTCCTCCTGGTCAAGCCACCACATCCTGAGCCAACCCTCGGGCTCCTGCCTTTGCTCCCACAGGGTTTCCCGGAGCTGTTTCCCCATCCCAGAGGCCAAATGTGGCTTTGCCTGGAAAATCAGCCCCAGATGTGGCTGAGCCACTGCTGCTGGAGCCGGGATGAGGCCTGAGAAGGGCTTGGGGATAGGGGGGCAGCAGAAGGGACATGTTGGGTGGGAGAACCAGTAGCTCCTGGGGGCTTTCTCTCACACATTGGGTGAGCGGGTGGCCCCCAGGATACTGATCCTAGCTCATGACCTGCTTTTCCATGGCATTTCCAGGGGGCACCCAGGGGCTCCCCCGTCCTTGGGGACAGTCACAGGGCTATGGAGAGGTGCCACCAGCCCTGGGATGTGGTGCAGACTCCAGCTTGCATTGAAAGGACATGGAGCAGCTCCTCTTTGATCCACCCCTGAGTCCTGTTCCAGGGCTGTTTTCTGGGAAGCAGGATCCCTTGCTCCTGTGCCCCCACTCTCCACGAGGAGTTGGGCTGTTCCCAGGCAGGGGATGGCACAGCTGTACCAGAGTGGCATAGGAATCTTAACACCCCAGGGAACCCCTGGGGACGCCGTGGCCGAGGTCCCCATCTGAGCCTGGAGCTGCTGGGGCGGGAACCACTTGCTAATCAGAAGAGGATGGAAAACTCTTGTGGTTCCTTGGAAACACAGCACGACCCACGCCAACCTCCAGATGCAAAAGCAGCGGCCACCAGATGAAATTCCAATGGATTATTCTTAATTAGGAGCACTGGGGCAGTGGGGTGGCAGCAGCAGAGTGACCTCATGGCATTGCCAGGGGGTGGGTGTGGAGACCCTTCCCCAGGGGATGGATCAGCTCCGGGTCCTTTCTCCCTGTGGAGCTGGGACTTGCCTGTCTCAGCTCAGCCCTAAATGTGAACTGCTCCAAGATCCCTGGGGATCCCGGGTTCCTGACATTCCTCTGGGTGTGAGGCATCGTGCTGGGAGCTGCTGAGTCTCTCCATGGCTTGGAACCGCTCCTGGCCCCAATCCTGCATCCCAACCCTGATCCTGCACCCCATCCCCAATCTTGCAGCCCAGTCCAAATCCCGCATCCTCCCCCTGCAAGCACATGGACAACAACCCAACCTGGGAGTTCAGGTGAGGGGTTCCCTGAGCAGCCCCCACTCTCTGGGGTCATGAGTGCCCTGGTATGGTTTTTATGAGGGGTTTTATGCTCTCCAGGCACCATTTCCACCCTCCCTCCAGGATTCCAGGGGGGATGAGGAGCTGTTCTCCTGCCGATCCCAGGGGCTCCGGGCGGGACCATGGGCGGAGGTGCAGCAGATCATGCCAAGATGCATCAGCCTCTGTTTTTCTAGTGGTGGCTGGAGGTTGTTTGTGCTGTCTCGGGGATGATCCAATGCTCTTGGTGCGGGGCACATGCAGTGCTATCCACCAGGATCACCCCATTTCAGGCCATCCCAAAAAATCTCCTGTTCTGAGTACAACCACATACCCCAAAACGGCTGTGGGATCCAGTTTTTGACTGGTTTTGCTCAGCAAAACTTCACATAAATCCTCAAACTCCCACCTTGCAATGCTCCCCAGAGTGGGGTGGGGTGTTTACTCTCTGGATGAGTAGAGATACATCCCACCTGCTGGAATGACCATCAGTTTTCCTGGAAAAAGCAGAAAATGCATCAAAATTGGAGTGTCCCTCCACAGACAAACATCTGGAGAGAGTTTGTCCCATCGCTCTGGGAGGGAATGCAATCACAAGGGGCAGGAGGAAGAGGATGGGGAATGTCCCACTGGGATGGAGGCAGGAGCACCTCGTCCAGCTGTGAGGGAGATGTGAAAGGCTGGATTTAGCCTGGGAGTGGTGGGAAAGGGATGGTGTGGATCTTCACTGGGAGATGCCAGCATGATCCTGGCCCTGCTCCATCCATGTCTCTTCCCATGGTACCAGACCTAGACTGCCTGAAAGGAGGGGTTTGTGTCACATTTATTTAGTTTTCCAAAGCCCTGAAGATGTTTTTGAATTAATAGGAGTGAATTCCAGGTCCTTCCCAAGAGCAGTGTTTGGATGGAGAAGAGCGAAGTTGAGGAGTAGTTTGTGACAACCCCAAACTCNCCCCCCCCCCCCCCCCCCAGCCTTTGAGACAGCTCCAAAACTCCTGTTTTCAGCCCAAAATGAACCACTGGGCCCCAGCCAGGGTTGCCAGAAGAGCCGGGGGTGCATCATATGTGTTCCATGACATCAGCAGCTCCCTCAGAACCACTATCCCTCCAAAACACCACCTGAACTACATCCCTGTGTTGGGAGAGGGATGGACCCAGGTGTGGGGGCACCACCAGCTCCCTCAGAACCACCATCCCTCCAAAAACTGCCTGGATTTCACCCCTGTGTTGGGAAAGGGCTGGATTCAGGTGTGGAGCCACCAGGAGCTCCCAGAGCCAAAGCTTGTCAGGGGTAAATCAGTCCTGGCACCCTTTGACCTGCCAGCACACCAGGCAGGGCTGGGGCTCTCCAAGGATTCCCATTCCGGGCAGGGCTGGGGCTCTCCAAGGATTCCCATTGCCCAGGTAGGGCTCCAGTTCTCCATGGAATCCCATTCCCCAGGGATGGCTCCAGCTCTCCAAGGCCCTCCCCAGCCATGGGCAGGAGGGAGGAGGCAGCTCCACGGTGCTAAAATCCACTCTGCTAATGAAAAACAGGCTTGGAGCAGCCAAACAGCTGATCCATGGCCGGGAGCTGAGTAATGCCTCGAATTCCTGGCAGGAGCTGCTTCCTTTTGGGAGGAGAGGGCTCCTTCCCCGACCCTGCGTGTCCCCCCCACGCACTGGCAGGGTCTGTTTGTCCTCCTGTCTGTCCACCTTCACCCCCCGGCGAGGAAGATGATGGGGGTTGACCCCCACTGTGGGCTCTGGTCCTTGTCCCCCTTTGCCTGACAGGGCTGTCCTTTAGGGCTGGGGGACCCCTTGGTTCCAAGGATGGATGCAAACTGGGGGTCCGCTGATTCCAAGGGTGGATTCAAGCAGCGAGAGGAGCTCAGCAGCTCCCGGGATGGATCCTGCTGCGGCAGTGGAGCGGGATGGGGCTCAGCCCCCAGCCCCCGGCCCTGCTCTCCCTCCCTCCCAGCAGGGTCCCGGTGGCACCCGGGGACCCCGGGCCCGGCAGGGTGTCCGCGCTGAGCTCGGGGCCAGGACTGATGTCACAGCTCCGGCTGCGGATAAACAACTGTTCCCGAAGGGAGCACAAACGGCTCCTCTGTTCCAGCCCCGGAGCTCCGGCAGCGGCTCCACGGCCCCGGATCGGCGGCTCCAAACACCCCCCAGCCCCACATGGGGGTGACACAGGGGTGTCACCCCTCAGCCCGCGGGGGGCACGTTCTCAATTTGGGGGGGAGGGCACATTCCCAGCTGGGGTGTGTGTGTACATATTAAACTCGAGGGATTCCCAATTTGGGTGGTGCACGTTCCCAGTTTAGGGGTACACAGCCCCAGTCTGGAGGGTGCACATTCCCAGTTTGTGGGGGCACATTGCCAGTTTAGAGGGTGCACATTGCCAGCTTGGGGGGCTAAGTGGGATTGAGCCCCCTGGCCGTGTGGTGGGCTCAGGGCTGGTGCCAACCCCATCCATCACACAGTCCAAGGGCATCCTGGCAAGGCTTGGCATGTTTGGATGTCCTGGCCCTGGTGAGCACAGGGACCCCCTCATCTGGGTGCTGCCAGTCCCTCCATCATGGCAACAAGGCCTGGCTTTCCTGGAGCATTCCCAAGCCCTTTTCCATCCTCCTCCTGGCACAGAGCCTGCTCCCCCGACTTGTGCCCAGTTGCTGCCGGCACAGCCCCCGGTCCCCCCTCATGGGCTGGACCTGCTTGGCTCTGGCTGGGCTGAGCCAGAGGGTGCCGGGGCTGCGTTCACGTGGCAATGGGTGATGCCAAGCAGGGGATGGGGCACATGGGGGGCTGTGAACCCCCCAGCACCCTTGTTCAGGGTATACAGGGGGTGCTGGGGAGCACCGATGGGTGTAGCCCCCCAGAGCTACCCATGGGTGAGTATCGTCCTGCTGCCGGCCCGAACCCATTGTTGGTGGCACCTCTTGCCCCGCACTGTGTCCCCCCGTGGGTGCTCGTGACAGCTGCCTGGGAAGGATTTTGGCTCCAGCTCTGGCTCTGGCCACATTCTTCTTTGGAAGGTGGAGTGGAACTGGACCCTGACATGACTCAGCCCCGGCCACGAGGCTGAGGGGACACATTGGTGACCCGTGTGGGGCCACAACCCATCCGTGGTCCCCACTGCCCGCTCGGCACCAGCCCCTGCCATGGGCAGCCCCTCCCCGAGCCCAGGGCTGGGCTTCACCCGTGCCCGGGGACCCCCGCACGCCGCGGGGGTGGCAGGTCCTCCGGGACCCCTCGAGGTCAGGGACAGCCGGACCCTGCGCTGTGATAACTCTAAAAAGGGACTTTCTCGGCAGGCGCCGGACACAGCCTGACCCTGCGGTTCCCTCGCTCCCAGCCTGGCCGAATTCCCTGGATTCAGCCAGAGCTCCGCTCCCATGGGGGCTGAGCCCGTGGGCAGGGGGCTGTTGCCGGGGGAACCTGAGGGTGTGGGTGATCCAGGCTGGATGGGATATTCCAGAGGGTCCCGGAGTGGGAGTGATGCAGGAATTGAAAGGTTTGCTGCGTGATGAAGGCTCCAACCTCCCGGTGACATCCCGATCCCACCGCTGGCAGAGGGATGGGGGGAGCGCCTGCCACCCGCATTCCTTCTCTCCCGAAGGAACCGACTGGGGACCTTCCCACGGGGATTTCCAGCCTGGCCACACACCGCTCCAGCACGGATCGTGCCGGGGGGGCGGTCCTGGCTCCGCGGAGCACCCGGGAGACTCGTCCATCGGCATCCCAGCCCCGTGAATCACCGCCGGGAAGGAACTGATTAAGATCTCGCAACACTTTCCTGCTGGAAATAACTTTCTCCACCGACGCCGTGGCCATCCCAAGGCTCGGTTTTGGATGCAGTCGGGGAGGGCATATGGGATATGCTACAGGTTTGATACCTGCTTTGGGGCTCCCAAAACGGGGCGTTGGGTTGGGATGTGCTCCTGCTCCTACCGCGGAAGAGAGGGGATAGCAGGATGGAGGGCCAGGGGTGCTCTAAACTTCCACAAGGCAGACATGTGGCTGCACAGGGATGGTGCTGGTGGCTGGTCCAGGCCCTCTGGAGCCGGGAACATCCTGCATCCTCCCTTCTGCATCCCTGCATCTGCCTGTGCCGGGGGCCAGCAGACACGGGGACCCCTCAGGATGCTCAGGACTCCCAGAACCTCATCCAACCTCTCCTCCTGGGTGACAGAGATGGGCACAGCAGCCCCCCACACTGGTACTGTGTGGTGTCACTGAGTGGTGACACTACTACTGGTCCCAGTTTGCAACTGGGACAGGGACAATCATCCTGAATTTTACCTGCTCGAATTGTTGTGAGGGCACAGGAGGTGCTGCCACCTCTGTCACCCGCTGCTGGCTCAGTTTCTGCCCCGTGACTCGGCAGGTTCGGGCGAGGAGGAGGGGCAAAAAACCACTTCCCTGCCAAAAAAAAAAAAAAAAAAGGAGGCGTCTTCTGCTCTCACCCTTCGTCATGCAGGAGGTGGAATAATATTTACCGATCCCTCTGTCCTCCTGTCTCTCTGTCCCACTCTCCTTCCATCCCACTGCCCCACTGCTCATCCCATGACTGGGACATGACACTTTTCCGGTCACTTTAAGGGAGAGGGGGATGAGTGTGCTGGGGAGAGGCAGCACAGTGGTCTCAGCTGGTGTGAAAGGGTCCCATGTGCTGGCACGGGGTCCCGGTGAGTCACCCGCGGCTGCTGCATCATCCCCCATGGCCCTGGTGCCTGCTCCGGGTGTCCTCACATCCTCCCACTGCCGGGGCTGCCGGGGCTCCCAAGGCAGCTCCTGGTGGAAAATGAAGACAAATCTCTTGGTGTTTGGGGGAGAAAGGGGTTATTTTGTGAGGCCAGCTCATTTCTAAGCCATCCTGTCACCCCAGCCCATCACACTCAGCACCCTCAGATGTTTATCTGAGGCTGTTCTCAGGGACACCCATGGTTGATCAAACCTAGGTGATCAGACGTGTGACAAGGGCCCCACATGCCCATGCACTTCTGATGCCATTCTGGAGCTGTCACTGCTGTCTCCAACTCCAAACAGCTCCCAGCTCTTCCCCAGCTCACCGTTGCTCCTCTGCCAGGTCCTCCATCCCAGCGCTCCACTGGCTTGGGATCCTCTGAGCTCCAAGAACCCCCCTCAGCAGCAGTTCCTGCAGCCCCAGCAGGTGCTGAGGAGCAGGTCCTGTGAGTTCAGGGCTCAGATTTGGTGGCTGTCACCCACATGTGTCCATGCTGTCATCGACCCTGCCGTTTTTGTGGAGAGTTTTGCTTTCTGTTTCCCTGCCTGGGTGAGGAGCCCCTGGCACAGCCAGGGCTCACCTTGTGGTCACTGATCATTCCAGTTATCTGCAAAACATGGGCAGCCAAGGGCAAAACCCCAGATTTGGGAATGTGACTCCTGCATGGCCCTGGATCCAGCCCCACGGGGATCTGTGCCAGCTTCCCTGCGCATGGATCCATCCATGAACTCATGAATCCTGTCTGCACACCCATGAAAACGGATCTGCCCAAGCACACGGATCCACCCATGCACACGGATCTGTCCATGCACATGTGGATCCATCCACACACGTGTCTGTCCATGCACATGCGGATCCATCCATGCACATGAATCTGTCTGTGTCCACATGGATCCATCCATGCACATGTACACACATGTGTCCATGTACATCCATGTAAAGGTATCTTTGTGCCCATGTGGATCCACCCATGCTCATGGATTTGTCCATGTTCACATGGCTCTGTCCATGCACATGTGTACACATGTGTCCATGCAGAACTGCACAAAGGGACCTGATTTTGCACATGTGGCTCCATCCATGCATGTGTCTGTCCGTGCACACATGGATCTATCCATGCATGTGTGTGTACGCATCTGTCCATGTACATCCACACAAATGAAGCTGCTTGCACACACGTGGATCCATCCATGCATGTGTGGATCCCTCCATGCCTGTGGATCCAACTGTGCACACAAGGCTGTCCATGCACACCCATGCCCATGGATCTCTCCCTGCATGCCCACACACACGTCTCCACTCACACACCTCCATGTCTGCAACTGGAAAAGCACCCCTGGGATGGGAATCAGCCACTGCCAGACTAATGTGGGGCCTCCTGCCATTCCCTGGTCCCTGACACCTCCATTCCCAGATCTCAGATTCCACCCACTCTGCTCCCAGTGCACTGGGAGCTGCACACACAGGAGGAGGGGGAAGGGCTATCTGTGCAAACGTGTTCATGTATGTGGGTTTGGGGTGCACACATGTGATGGGAGGTGGTTGTGGTTTGGGCACAGTTATGAGTGTGTGACCCTGTGTATATGCAACATCTGTGTGTGTGTGCGCACAGCTGTGTGTTACACATGCATGTGCAAGCATGTGCATGTAGTGATTTATACGTGTGCATGGGGGCGAGGGAGTGTATATGCACACATGGTGTGCCTGTGTGGGTGTGCATGTGTGTGTGGGCATCAGGTGTGCACACATGGTGCCAAAGGGTGAGCACAGACATGTGTGTGTAAGGCCCAGGGCATGTGTGAAAACACATTAAAGTGCCAAGGGGATGTCCATGCCCATGAGGAGGTGTATGTCCCTGGCATGTGTACACAAGTGTGTATATGTGTGCGTGTGCTATGGAAGAATCACACACATGCACACGTGTGTACAAGGGCCAGGGCTCTGTGTGTGCAGATGGGTACAAGTGCCCAAGGCTGACCATACACATACACATACACATGTGTGCGAAGCCCAGTGCTGTGCATGTGTGTGTGTTCACATGCACATGTTCCAAGGGGTGTCCAGGCACATATCGAGGTGTCTGCTCCTGGCCTGTGCACGTGTGTGCATATATGCATGTGTATGTGTGTGTGTGTGTTGTGGGATAATCATGCACATCCACAGACGTGGAGGCCCACAGTTCTGTGCGTGTGTGAGCACACATGGAAGTGTCCATGCCCACTGTGGGGGATGTGTGTCCCTGCTGTGTACATGTGTATGTGCCTGGGGGTGAGCACGGACACACACGTGTGTGCAGTACCCAGGGCTGTGCGTGTGTGTGTGTGTGTGTGCACGGGTACCTGTTCCAATGGTGTCCATGCACATTCAAGGGGTACCTATATGAGCACACGTGTGTGTGTGTGCTCGAGGGTGAGCACACACGTGTGTTCATGGGATGGTTCGGGGGGTCACACACATGGTGGGTGCCCCGGTCCAGTCCGCCCCGAACACACCCGAGCGGTTCCAATCAGACCCGATCCACGGGGGCCCATCCGATCGTACCCGGGTGGTTCCGATTCCACGCAGGCGGTGCCGAACCGAACCGATCGGGCGACCCGAGCGGAGCCGCAGGCTCACCCGGTGCCGGCCCGGTGCCGCTCGGTGCCGGCCCGGCCCGTCCGGTCCCGGCGCGGG
>VXAU01001778.1:291897-308530 GCA_013399695.1 Formicarius rufipectus | reverse complement strand
AGCGGGCTAGGGTAAGGGGGCTGGTCGGGGGGGGCTGCAGTCAGGCCAGGACCAGCCCCGGGTGCAGATGGGGGCTCGGCTGTGCCCACAGGGGTGTCTGGGGACAGGGTAACCCCAGGAAGGGTCGGGGGACCCGTTAAATGGGACGAGCCACCGGCACTCTGGGATCTGGCTGTGGGTCACTGGGAAGGGCAGACGAGGCAATTGAGGGTGTTGGACTGATTTTGGGTTGGGGGTGTGTTGGAGGTGTGGGTGGGAGCACGTTTTGGGGCGGAAAGAGGCTGCTGGTGCTGAGCTCTCCCGAGTCACCGCTGGACCCTTCAATCCTTGAAGGCCTCGCAGGAACTCCAGGGTCTCCTGGTGCTGGTCCCTCAGCCCCGTGGGGTGCACGGATGGCACTGAGGGTGGGGGAGCACTGGCAGGGTGCAGGACCCACATTAGCTCCTTCAGCTCTGTACTCTGGGCTCAGGGCTGAATTCCCGGTCCTTCCCGGGTGGCAGATCCGTGTCTGGGTCTGCGCAGCCGCAGGTCCACACCGTGCTGAACATCGTGTTCCCCTCGGGGCTGCAACAGCCTGCAAGTAGTGGAAGCAAAAGCATCACAGGGGATGGGAACATCCTCTTTCTCTGCAGGAATCTCTCCTGCCTGCTCCGGGTGAGATCAGGGGAAAGTCAGCTGGGTTGTGGGCATCTGCTCACCCAGGGAGCTGGAGACTCCTGTTTATCCGGGCTGTGGATGTAGCCTGGAGGAAGGAGCAGAGGAATGCAGAGCTGGGATCTGCCTCTTCCAGCTCAGCACAGCTCCAGCTTGGGGGTTGTTTTTATCTTTTCATAACCATCATCTTTGTCAGAGGAAACTGCTCATCCCAGAGTATTTGTAGGGCCAATACAGGTGAAAAGGAGCCGATGCAGCATCCTCAGAGGCAAAGCTTGTTGTGTCTCAGGGTTGGAGATGTATCCCCTGAATTTGCCGGGTTGTGCAGGGTGAGGAGCCCTGCTGGACGCTGCAGCTTCCCCTGGCTGGGTGAGGACACCGAAGGTGCCCAGAGCGATGCTCGATATTTGAGGCTGATAACATCGTCAGGCAGAGGTGGGCTGAGCTGGGAACAGATCGCTCCAGGCCACTGCTTTCCTTGCTTGGCTAATTCCTGCGAATAGCTGGGGAACGGCAGAGGCCTTGGCAGGAGGATGAAAGGCCGGGGCAGGGAGAATTGCCCTCCTGAGATAAGCTGAGTGCCTCCAGCTCTGCTGCCCCAGAACGGGATGCCAATTAAAGCTTTAAAGCTCCTTTCTGATTCGAGGAAAAGTGACTTTTGTGCCGCCCTGGAGCTCCCAGTGTGGGCAGAGGCTGGTGGGGAGAGTTGATCTCCCACCATGCAGCAGCTTCCTCCCGGGTTTTTGGGCTCCTTCAGCTTTGCCAATGTGCTTTGCGTGAGGCTGTTGGAGATGGGGAGAGTGGGAATGTGGCCAAGCTCAGGGCAGGCTCTGTGTGAATGGCTTTTCAGAGAAGCCTTGACTTGTGCTAGAGCTCAGGGAAAGTGCCAGTTTGGGCTCACCAGCATCCAGCTTGGAGCTGGGGCAGCATCTTGGATGCAGCTGGAAGCAGTGGGTGCTGTGGAGGAGTCGGTGTCTCCTTGTTGGGGGCACCCAGAGCTGGGATCCAACCCCAGGGATCACTGACATCATTGTTTCCCATGTCAGAGACTTGTTTGAGGTGAAAAAGTGAAACAGCAGGAGGTAAGAGATTAAGAGATTAAATATGATCAGCTCCAGGTAGGAGCAGGAGCTGGCGCAGTACTGGGGAAAGGAGGGACAGGGTGGTTTTCCCCCAGAAGCTGGGTTTGCCTGGCTCTGCCAGAGCTCCCTCTTCCCTGCAGTTCGTGGGAATTTGCTGTTAGCAAAACAAGATGAGTTTGCCCTGAGAGGGATGGTTTACAGGCAGATGTGAGCAGTGCTGATCTTTCCACCTTCTCCAGATGTGGTGCTGCTGGGGCAGGTTGGGAATGCTGAACCTTGTGTCTGGATGGGGATGTGAGGTCGGTGATGGCAGAGCTCAAGGGCAGGCTGTGCTCTTCCAGGTCCCCATGTGCCACCTCCACTGCGTCTGGGCATCTGCTCCTCTGCCTCCCTGGAGACTGCAGGTGCCCTTGGCAGTGGTTGCTTTCCCAGTGCATGCCAGTGGAGCCTTAAATTCCTGGCTGAGCTGAGCTGTGAGTGCCCTGGTGTGGGAAGGACATGTTTGTGGCAGGGCAGGGGGAGTTGTTTCAGTCCCTATCCCCTCAACCCCCTGTGTCCTTATCCTGCTGGGATCCCTGTGGGGCTCCCCCACACCTGGGTGCCCACAGACACATGGACACCGTGGATCCTGCAGCATTCCTGGACCTTGGAAAGGGCTCTGAGGTGGCTCTGGGGAGGTGAGTCAGGGGTCCCCCCTTGCCCTGGGGTGTTTGGGGGGCGTGGTGCCCCTGCAGATGCTTCTCAGCTCCAGAGGGATCCCACACGGAGGCTGTGGCAGGGAATGCTAATGCACTGTGCTGCAGCTCTGCAGTGGCAGCCAGCCGGGCACTGCCTGGCGTGGGGGTGGCAGGAGATGGAGCAGGGAAAGGCTGGGAGAGGGGGATGGGGCCCCTGGGGAGGGCTGAGTGTCCTCTCCACAGCATCATCCCAGGAGCCGCCGACCTTGCTGCTTTCCAGTCGCTTCCCAAAGACCTGTTCCTGCCTTGCTTTGCTCTGTCCCAACTCATCTCGGGTTCCTGCAGCTCTTCCAGCCCAGGGGACAATAAACCACCTTCCCTTGGGTCTGTCAGGGGGATGGGACTGTCCCTGTTTGTCCTGATGTTGCTCCCGGAGTCATTCGTTTTTTCTCTCCCTATAATTCCGTTCCTTAGTCTGGCTGCCCATAAATCCCTGTGCCTTTGTGGGGCTGTGTGGGGTTGTGGTCACCACCTCCTGTCCTGGCTGTTCCACAGGCTCCTCACACCTGGCTCTCCTCTGCCCAGATCTTCACTTCTTTGGCTTCTTTGCTCCACCACTGCATTTTTTTCTTCTCGCAACAAGGTGCCTGGTTTGGGGTGAGTTGAATGGCTCATCCTCCTTCCTATGGTTAACTGGAAAGGGTTTGGCCTTCCCTGGGGTGCAGGAAAACCCTAAGGAATGAACATTTGCTGCATTAGAAGGTCCCAGGCTGAACTGGTGATACCTTGCCCCAGAGCAGAGCACAGGGGTGTTTGGAGTGGAGGATTCCTGGGGCTGGGAGCAGCCACTCCTGGTGTTGTGTTAAATGGCAGAATCCTATTTTTGTCTGCTGTAAGCTCTTCTGGCTCTTTCCCACACTTTGGTGTTTTGGGGAGTCTCCTGGCTGTCCAGAGGGAAGGTGTCCCAGAGCTGCTGCAGGGCCAGAAGATGCTTCATTTGAACCTGAGAGCAGGATGAAAGGAGGTTTTGGGGGTCTGGTGGGCAGAAACCATCTTCAGAATGTTCCAGGACCTGGGGCTTTTGCTTCCCCCTTGTCTTCTTGCATTCCTGAGGGAGGCCAGGTTCCCACTCCATGCCCTCTGGACCTCAGACAGCAGTTGGATGTTTATTCTCCCCAGCCTTCAGAAACATCCCTTGTCACCTCTGGATGGTGTGGGTGTGGAGACCACCCATCTCAGGAGCCCCCTTCCCACGGGAGCAGCCAGGTCTGGAGCATGGGAATCATGCTGCTGGCAGGAGGACGGTGTTTTCTTAACCTGGCATTTTGGGAATGGTCTGTCTCATGCTGGGGCCCAACCCTCTACAATACTTTCTTTGGGACCTGAACAGCTTCCAGCCTGTGCAAATCTTGGAGTGAGTTCCTCTGCTCCCTGCTAGTGGTTGAAACTGGGAATTTTTTGCTCTGGAAATGCGGTTTTCAAGGTCAGGTTGGAGTTGATACTTTGCAGGTGAGGATTGTGTCCATGCTGCTCCTTGGAGGGGTCGGTGAGTGCCTCATCCCATCTGCTGGAGCAGGGAAGGGGTGGGATTTCAGTGCTCACACAAAGGGATTTGCTGTGGTTTTTATCACTGGCAGTTTGGTCACCTTTGCAAAGGGCTCCTTGTGTTTCCTGCTGAGCCCTTTGCTCAGAGCTGCTTATCGAGGGCCTCTGGCTCACCTTCACTCAGAATAGGGTGGTGACATTCCAGGTGAATATCCCAGGACCTGCTGGTGGCCTCAGGGACCCACACTGGGAAGGACTTGGTGCCAAAACTTCTCCCAGAGTGAGACCCTCTGTGAAGCCATGAGTTGGATCAGTGATGGGGGGGAGGAGAGTCAGGGAGTCCCACCAAGGAGGAGCATTGTGGTGACATCTCAGTAGGGTCTGTGGAGCGTCTTCTCGGGGAACTTGATAATTCCAGGGTCTGGCCACTCTTGGCAGTGCTGGAATCTGCTCTGCACTGTTCCCCTATGCGATACCGTCTTCATAGGCTTCCCTGGTGTGGTAAACCCTTGGGAATGGGTGCTCTGGGGCTTCCATAGTGAAAACTGCCATGGTTTGGGAATGCTTTGGGTTGGAAGGAACATTAAAGCTCCTCTGGTCCCACCCCCTGCCATGGGCAGGGACACCTTTCACTATCCCAGGTTGCTTCAAGCCCCATTCAACCTGGCCTTGGACACCTCCAGGGATGGGACAGCCACAGCTTCTCTGGGCAACCTGTGCCAGGGCCTCCCCACCTTTCCAGGGCAGAATTTGTGGTGTTTTTTGGCTCTGTGCCCCTGAGAAAGCAGGATGTGGAAGTTATTCCCGCCTTTGGGAAGCTGCCCCTGTGGAGTTGGGCTGCCTGGACTGTGAATTTTAATTACACTTCAGGATCAATACGGTGGCCTTGGTAACGAGCTTATTGCTGCTGCAGAATCTGTTTACTCCAGGTTGGGGACAGCCAAGGGACAGAGGTGGCCGAGGACACGATGTCCCAGCTCCTCAAACAGCCTCCGTTGTAACCAGGGAGAGCCCTGGGAGGTGGGAGCAGCTTCCACTTGGCTGTCCCCACAGACCACAGCCTGGCTGGCAGCACCCATTCCTGCCTGGATTTGGGTGGGGGCTCTGGGAGCCTGGATTCGGGAGCTGGCATTTGGGTGGGAGCTCTGGGAGCCTGGATTTGGGAGCTGGCATTTGGGTGGGGGCTCTGGGAGCCTGGATTTGGGAGCTGGCATTTGGGTGGGGGCTCTGGGAGCATGTTTTATCTCTAAGGCATGATCTGAGGGAGTGACCCTTTCCAGCCTTTTGCGCCGGGAAAAGGAGAGTCCTGGAGAGCTCTGCCTTCCCCAAAATTCTTGTTTTGGTTTCCTCTTTCCAGCTGGCCCAGGGTGAGGTTCAACCTGTGCCTGCTGTTTTCTTTCCCTCCTCCTTTCTCCTCCCAGCAGGGAGTCCCGAATTTCACACATTCCTGCACCGTGGGGAGAGTTTTGCATCCAACCTGGGCATGTTTTGGAGCGGGAACTTCTGGCTGATCCCTGTTGACCTTGGAGCCTCTTACAGGCATCACAGCACCTCCTGCCTTAACCAGCCCCTTCTCCAAATATTCTCTGAGCTCACCACCCCCAAGGGTATAACTTTTATCCCTCTTTCCTAGTTTTTAAAAAAAGAGGCTCCATGGAATCGGCCCTGTTTGCAGGGAGGAGTCAGCTTTGCTCCCAGTATCCAGGAGGGTGATGTTTTTCCATCCTGGTGGTGATTCCTCAGACTCCTGAGGAGGGAACAGCCTGAGGTTTCTCCTGCTTTGCCTCCAACAAGATGCATCAAAATCCAAGTGATTTCTAGGGCTGAAAATAGAGTATTTGTAAATGAGGAATGGGCAGCTCTAGCGGGGATACCACTGCGAGGGGCCTTTGGGATCAGAGCAGGGGGAGGATGGATTCACACTTTTCCAAAACAGGATGGTCCCATTTCCATGCTGGTCCTGCTAGGTGTTTTCCCTTAGGGATGGAGCATCTGCCAAGGCCAGCTGACAGTAGCTGGACCCTCTTCCAGGTAGGATTTGCTGTTTTGTTATCTTGAAAGACCAAAAGAGGTCTTGGAATTTGAAAGGTGGCTCAGGGTGGGGAAAAGGAGGCAAGTGAGGCAGAGCAATTTCTGCCCCAAAACACAGGGGCTGCTTTAGGGTTATGGAGCAGGTTTGGGGTGGGCAGTTTGGGATTTTTGTGGCCAACCCTTCCTCCAGCCCCAGTGGTGCTGCTGAGGGAGCCCTCTGACAGCACTTCGCAGTGTTCCTGTGCTCTCCCACAGCTGTGCTTTTGGAGGAGTTTTCTAATTAGTTTAAAAATTGATGCTAATTAGAGCTGATTCCTTTTCAGCCCTGACACACAAACACATTTTCATGGGATTCCAGCTCCGAAGCCTCCAGTCCTTGGATTGCCCCACAAGCTGCTGGAAGTGATTTAACCCACAGTCATGGAATCATGGACTGCTTTGGTGGGAAGGGACCTTCCAGCTCTTCCAGTCCCACCTCGTGCCATGGGCTGGGGCACCTTCCACTAGCCCAGGTTGCTCCAAGCCCTGTTGAACCTGACCTTCGGTTCTTCCAGGGTGGAGCATCTTCTGGGAAATCCCTTCCAGGGCCTCCCCACCCTCACAGGGAGGCATTTCTTCCCATTATCCCTTACAACCCTGCCCTCTGGCAGTGGGAAGCCATTCCCCATTGTCCTAGCAATGACATTGCCTTGTCCTGTCCATACAACACTCCCAGTGTGCTAACTCCAAATACTACTAATTATCCCACTGCCCAAATGCTGTGCTATGGGCTGGGTGGATGTAGGGAATGAATCCAGATGTGAGAAACCTGGAATGGCTTTAAACCAGGTGCTGTTTGCCTGTCCTAGGAGTTTGTGGGATTAACTTGGGAGACACGACAGGAGTTCACTGCCCTTTGGGATCCCAGGTATTGGGCTTGTGCTGTTCCTGCCAGGAAGGAGCTCTCCCTCTGTGTCCCAGGAGATATCCCTCAGTATTTCAGGGTATCTCCCTGTGCATTCCAGAATTTATCCCTCTGTATTTCAGGAGATCTCTCTGTGTGTCCCAGGAGATCTCCCTGTGTTCCAGGATTTATCCCTCTTCACTAAAGCTGGGCCCCAGCCTTTGCCTCCATTCCTGCAGTCCAAGGACAGATCCCTTATCTCCTCGTGTGGTGCTTTCCCTCTGCTCCTGCTGGATCCCACCTTTGGCCTCCAGGTGTTCATAGGCAGGAGTTATTACCAGTTACTCTTTAACACTCCGAACCTCGTTTATTTTATTGAATTCCTCCTCCTGTTTATTTTTCCTTTACCTGGCATTTGCAGTGATTCCCATCATGACCAAATCTTAGGGTGACTTCCAGCCTATCAACCTTTGGAATCCATTTCTTTCCTGGTGTTTCTTCTCTGGTGAGTTTTGGGATTTGTCTGGAAGTCCTTAATTCTCCTCTTGGACTCATGGAAACTTGGTTTAGTTTTTATTTTACCCAACCAGGTTGGAGGTTGGGATCAGGGCTTGGCCAGTTTGCCTTGCCAGGACCTCAGTGTCCTTTTATTTCCTTGCTGGGAGCAGTGTAAAGGTTTCCAGGAGGAGCTTTGGCTGTGATTCCTGCTCAGGGAGTGTGCCAGGCAGGGAGAACAACCTGCCCTGTGAACCCTCTGGAGTGAGAGGTGCAGATCCAGGAGTGCTGAATTCCACACTGGTTGTGCTTCCATTCGCAGAGCAGCACCCTCAGGAATCTCTTCCCTTTGTTGTCTGAACAAAGCCCTTGGGAGTTTCTTCTCAAACTTGGGAAAACCATCAAGAGAAAAAAGTTGCAAACACCTGGAGCAGAAGCAGGTCCTGTTCCTAGGGGTTGTGCCACTTCCAGCTCTGCCCAGAACTCCAGTGCTCTGGCTGAGCACCCATCCTGTTCCTTCTGCATCCCTGTGGAATGGAAGGGCTGGAAGTGTGGGCACTGCTATGGCAACCCCCTCACCTTCCTGGTTTTTCCTTCCCTTCTGTCCCTAAGGGATTCTGTGATCCAGGAATACCCCTCCAGACTGGATAGCCTCACAGGAGAGGAACCTTAAAAACATCCCTTGCTGGTTCTCACCCCAAAAATCAGTGTCCCATGGGCTCATGAAGCAGGAGCTGTGTCCCCTCTGTGTGTCCCCTGTGTCCAGCCCCATCCTGTGGGAACAGCAGCCAGCTTTTCCAGCCTGGAAGTGGGACAGAGGGGGCCTGAGGGGACAGGGCAGCCAAGTTCTCTAAACAAACCCAGTGCCTTGGCACCGCCACGGCAGGAGCAGTGCCAGCCCTGGGGCCAGCCCTGGGAGTGCACTGGGAGCACTGGGAGCTGGGATGGTCCAAATCACTCATCCAAAGGAGGGAATTGTGGCAGGATGTCTTCAGGAATGGCTCTTTTCTCTTGATTGGGAAGTGTGGGGTCCCATCCACGACCTGGATGGCTGTGGAAAAAGTATGGAAAGGTTGTGTCTCCTCCCCGAGGAGGTGGCACAAGGAAACCTGCTCTGATCCTCTTTTTGATCTGGAAAGCAGGAAAATACTGATTATCTGGGTTTTTTTAACTCTGCTGATGTGGCTGAAGAGCCCCTGGGTTACCAACCCCCTCTCCTGCAAATAAGGGAATTAAAACAACTTGTCCTTTAGAGACCCAGCTCCTTCTTGGGAAAACCATAGCATTCCCAGAAGGGATAAGGAATCCTTGGAGCCTGAAACGTGGAGGTGCCCAGGAGAGCAAACCCCAGCCTTGGTCTGAGCTGCTGCTCCCACCTCATGTGAGAGTGGAGCTGCTGAGGAGGATACTCACTGGGGCTGTAGAACATTCCTAGTGTGGCTGAATTCCCAGGAATGGCAAAGAAATGATGAACTTAAAAGACAGGTCATGTCAGGGAGTGTTGGGCACCTGGCAGCACCCTCACAGCCCCTGCCAGTGAGGCTTGTATGAGAAAACAGATTAAATAAGGGGAATTTGCCTTGAACAGTCCTGTGCCAAGGAAAGGTCCCAGGACTGAATGCCCCCAGGAGGATGGAAGTGGGTTGCAGAGAACCCCTCCCTTTCCAGGTGGTTCTGTGTCTACTCTGTTCCCATGTTTCTGTTTCTGTCTGGGCGGTTGCTCCGTGTTCTCACATCCTTGGATGGGCAACTCCACAGTCTGGAGAGGTTTGGTGGTTCCAGCTGATCTTGGGTGATGTGTGGAGCCTGCTGAGGTGCCCCCTCCAGTTACCCAGGACACAAGGGGCTGGGAGGGGACTTTTCTCACCACTCCAGGTGTGCCAACACTTATGTTGTCCTTAATAAATAATTCAAAATAAGTGTTGCTGAGCCAAATCTTGGGATGGCAGGATGGAATCTGGGGGTGCTCCTGGCACGTGTCCTTTTCCTGTGGAACCTGTGCCTGGGTGAGCTGGGTCAGCTGGGAGCTGGTGGATGTTTTCCAAACCCTCCTTCTGCAGCCTGCTCCGCCACTGTCCCCCAAGGCTGCTGGGGATAGAATCAGGGATGTAGAGCATTGCAGAGGAGCTCAGCATCCCCTCTGGAGCTGTTCTGGGAATGGAAGGAATGTTAAAATGAGTTCTGAAATGGAAGTGGAGCTGTCCTGTGTGAGAGGGACATGTCTGGATCAGCTGTAAATCCAGCTGTGTTACAAATCCCTCTGGAGCTGGGAGCCAGGGAGTGGAACTCTGTCAGCTCTTAAAGCTGCTCTCTGGGCTTGACTTGCTCGGAATGTCCTTAGGATCTGGGATTTTGGGATCTTGGGTTCTGGGCTTGGGAGAATGGAATTGCCCGTAGTCATGAGCTGAGGGTGCCAGTCCAGCCTGGGAATCTCCTTGCCCTCCCTGAGGTTTACTGGAGTCACTGGTGCTGCTGCTCTGGGCTATGTTCCCACTGGATTTATCCTTACAACCCCGGGAGAAGCTTCCAGTGGCTTGGGATGCTCCGGGCAGTGCGTTCCAACATGGTGGATGGTGTTGGAAGCATCCAGGGATCCCTAGTGCCTCCTTTGGACCATTTTTGGGATGTGGGGCTATACCAGCAAGGATGATGCTCCCTCAGCTCCAGCTCCAGCCCTGGAAGGGATGAATTGAGCTGAAAACAAGTGATTGTTGTTTGGACATGTTGGATCTGTGTGGGAATGGTCATAGTGGCTCCAGCTTTCCCAAGGGGGCAAAATATCCTCATGACTTGACAGGTGTGACCAGGGACAGCAGTGCCCTGTGAAAACTTGGCAAGAGACAGTGGATCCCAGTCTTTTCCCACAGAGTACCTCCCCAAATGCCTTTTGTTCCTAGCTCTTTGGCACAGAGCTCCCTCCAGACCCTCATCCCCATCTCCTCCATTTCTGGAATTGCTCCGTTCCTATGCAGGGAAGCAGTTGCTGCCTTGTTTTCCCTCCTTGGCTTTGAATCCCTAAGCTAAAACAGTATTTTCCTTGCTCTTAAACCCTCATGCTCCACCCACTTTGAGCAGGATGAGGTTTGGGATGGGATTCCCAGAGCCCACTTGCCCCACAGCCTCCAGCTGGGAATGCCATTCGTTCCAATCCCAGTGACAAGCCGAGGGATTAGGAGATTTGCTCGGCCTCCTTAATGCAGCTGGAGCACGTGGAGGGCTCCGGTCACGCACTCGGCTCCGCAGCCTTTCCCGACCTCCCTGCGCTCCCCCCGAGCCGTGCCGGACCCTGCGGTAACTTCCCGTGCCCGGGGGGGTTGGATGGGCCGTGCTTGGCTGGATTCGGGAGCTGCCCGGGGGGTCGGAGGATAATTTTAGCCGGGGCAGATTTTGCTAAGATGGGGTATTGGGCTGAGCCCTGGCAAAGCCCTGGGGGATTACAGGGGTAATTCAGCACTTGGGCTTTGTAGCGGGGGGTTTTCCTTTCCCCTGGGATTCCATCCCGCCATTCCCGTGTTTCTCGAAGGGCTGTTTGTCCTGCGGAGTGGGGCTGTGCTTGGAGCTGTCTCAGCACCCGCTGCTGGTGCCCTGAAGGGGATGATGGAAGATTGTGGTGTGGGATATTGTGGGATCAGGGAGCACATCCTTCCATCACCATCTCCTTCCCAATGCATCCCAAACCTTTTTCCACGAGACTGTCCCCTGCTGGGAAGTGCCCTATCCCAGGATTCCCATGTCCTGGGTGCTGTAAGCCAGGATAGGCAGACCTGGGCTGGAGCACTTTGGGATGTCTGTGCCTTGTCTGATCTTTCCCACCTGGATTCACCTCTTCCCTGGAAACCTTGCCCTGGGATAGAGAGAATTCCTGAGCTGGCACTTGAAGCTGGTCTAGTGCCAGCAGCTGTTTTGTGGGGTGTGTTTTTTATTCCCTCTGCTTTGATGAGCTGCCAAAGGAAGAGCCTGGTGTGAAGGGATGAAAATCTTGTCCTGAAATTGCTGATATTTTTCTCTCCCTGGAAGTACCCGCAAGGGATATACCAGCATGGAGGTGGCACAAGCCTTTCCCAGAGTGTCAAGGAAAGACTGGTCCAAGCAAGAACCCTGGATCAAATTCCAACAATGTCTTTTCTTGCTGGGAAACCTGAGGATGCTGCTGCTGCCTGCCTGGAAGTGCTTCTGCCCCTATTATCCCACCAGCTCTCCTATAGAAATGGGAGTTGTGGTGTCTCCTGGATCCTCCCTCTGCTCTTCCATGGGAATGGGGGTCGTGGAGCCCTCTGGATCCTCCTTGTGCACCAAACCACCCCCAAAAGTTGCAAAGCCAAACGTCCAAACTCTGTGTAACATTCCCATTCCTTCCACTGATACAAATTCAAGCAATTTGTATCAGTATCCACCTGGAGTCTGCTGGGAAGTCTAGTCTGGGAAGCAAATACATGTCCATGGAGGAGCTGGCTGGAACCCTACAGGAATGTCTGGGATGCCTGGCTGGGTGTGGTGATGGATCTGATCCATACCAGGCTATTCCTGCAGTCCCACCTGTCGTCCCTTGGATTCCATGCCCTGTGTCCCCTCCCAAGGGAATGTCACACTGCTTTTGGCCCATCCTCTGGGATTCTGCAGGAATGGCTCAATTTTCCAGCCCGAAAAGCCCCACCCTGTTCTGATTCCTCCTTTCTGGAATGGATCATTCCAACTAAGTACTCTCATTCCTCTCCCATCCAGGGCTGTTTCCCACATCAAAGCTTTCAGGGAGTTTTTGAGATGGCGGTGGCATGGAAAACTGCTCCTGGAGGCCACCGTGGGCTGTCTCTTCCCATCCTCTTGCTTTTTCCAGGACTCCCTTGCGGTCTCCTGGGAATGCTTTGTTGATCCCACTTCCTGCTGTAACGTCTCATCCCTGTGAAGTGGCAGAATTAAATCCTGGAGAGACACAATCCAATGGAAAAGGCCATGCTGGGGTTCTCTGTCAGGGTCTGCTGCGTTGCAGCATTCCAGGGAAGGGGCTCCAGCCTGGATTCAGTGGTGCTTTCCCTGATTCCCTTTTATTTCTGTTGGCTTCCCTGGCAGGAGCAGCAAAAAAACTTTTTTCAGCTACTCACACAGAGGCGTTTTGGGTTATTTTGCCCTCTTTTTGGCCCAACACAGTTAAATCTGATGATCCAGTGGAAGGTGCTGGAGTCTGGAGTTGCCTCTGGCTGACGGAGGAAGGAGGGGTGGCTTTTTTGGAGGATTTTCTTCCAGTGGAAACATCTCCTCGTGCCGAGGAGGCTGGAAGTCAATGCAGTGTCAACGTCTCTTTGTTGAAATGTTCTTTCCTGCTGAGGTTTTGGTGTCAGTTTTGGAAGGATGTGCCGTGTTTTTAACCTGTGGGATGTTTTGCTCCTGGGGAAGGTCCTGGAATCATCCAGGGATCTACTGGGGCCATCCCAGCTTTCTTGCTGCTGCATTCTGGAGCAGAGATTTGGGCTGGACAAGTGTGACTCTTGGAGGAGCCTCCTGGAGCTAGGAATGGGTAAAGTGGATGTTCCTGGGTGCTCTTTTGTGTCCAATCTGCTTTAACCTGGTTGGATCAGGCAGAGGGAGGGAGTTAATTTTTGGGATCTATAGCCTCGTTTTGTTTGGTGATGTTAAGTTTTGTATAACTGTTAATTTAGACTATGGCAGGTCAGGTGAACTGAAGGGCTCCATAGGCCCTTGGAGCCTGGAAAGGGCAGAGCCTGGAAGCACCGGGGATCTTCTGGGACCACCCCAGCTTTCTTGATGCTGCATTTTTCAGCAGAAATCTGGCAAGACTGGGGCAGGGATTTGGGTTGGACAAGTATGACCCTTGGAGGAGCCTCCTAGAGCTAGGAGTGGGTTAAAGGGAATGTTCCTGGTTGCTCTTTTTGTGTAAAATCTCCTTTAACCTGGTTGGATCAGGCAGAGGATCCAAATCAGAGTTGGGATTTTGGGGATCTGTAGCCCTGTTGTATGTGGTGGTGTTGGTTTTTGTGACTCTGGCAGCCCAGGTCGACTGAAGGATCCATGGGCAACCTGGGAAGGTGTCATGCCTTTGGGATCACCCCCTGATCCAGCACTTCTTCCCTTTTCTCCCAGCAAATCCAGTTTGCAGATGACATGCAGGAGTTCACCAAATTCCCGACCAAGACGGGCCGGCGCTCCCTGTCCCGCTCCATCTCCCAGTCTTCCACTGACAGCTACAGCTCTGGTAGGTGCCAGGTCCTTGTCTCTGTGTGTCCCATATCCCAAATCTGGGCCCTGTGCCACTGGGAGTGTGCTGCTCACACCCTGTGGCAGGATTTGTGTTGCTGTTTGCACTTGGACATGGAGGGGATGATTCCAGGGTTTCCTGAAGCTCAGGCATTGATTACTGATTGATAATCCTATTGTAGAGAACAAGAGTGCAAAATTCCTACCGGATGTTGGCATTCCTTAGGACATTGGCAGTTTGAGCCACAAGTGAAATCTGGGAAGGGAAACACAGCAGCAAGTTGAAGGGTGGAAAGTCCCTGGATTCAGAAGACCCGGATTGATAGCTTTCCCCTCTTGCCTTTAAGCCTGTGAGGGTGGGGAGGCCCTGGCTGCCCACAGGAGCTATGGGTGCCCCATCTCTAGAGCTTTCCCAGCCCTACACTCTCCCAGCATCCCCAGCCCTTGCAGGAGCCCTTCTCCAAGAGGGAATTGAAGCTGGTCTGGAGGAGCAAACAATTCCCCTGTTGCCTTTAATCCAGAGGGTTCCTTTGGCATTCCAGCTATCCTGCTCAGGGAGCAGATCCTCCACCCCACACTCCCCACACAGCACAGGCTGCTGGTGGCTCCTGCAGCAGCACCTGGGACTCGATGCTTCTGCTCCCTGGAAAACTGAGCTGGAGTGCAGCTCTCCAGGCCCCCAACCCACAGCAGCCCCAGCTGAGCTGCCCCTGCCCTGCACAGCCCCCACTGCTGACTAGGAAGGGGCTGCTGGACCCAAATGTCTCCAAAAACACCCTCCTTTATCCCCCAGCTCCCACCTGGGCTCTGCTGAACATAGCCAGGGAGGAGAAACTGGGATCCATCCCACATCCAAAGGGGAAACCAGTGAGGGTGGAGAGGCTGGGAGAGCTGGGGGTGGTTTGGCCTGGAGGAGAGAAAACTCCAGGAAGACCTGAGAACCTCTTCCAGTGCCTAAAGGGGCTCCAGGAGAGCTGGGAAGCAACTTGGGACAAGGGATGGAGGGACAGGACAGGGGGAATGGCTTCGCACTGACAGAGGGCAGGGTCAGATGGGATATTGGGAAGGAATTCTGGGCTGTGAGGGCGGGGAGGGGCTGGGATGGAATTCCCAGGGGATGCCCCATCCCTGGAAGTGTCCAAGGCCAGGTTGGTTAAACTTGGAGCAACCAGGTCTAGTGGAAAGTGTCCCTGCCCATGGCCGGGTGGCTGGGATGGTCCCTAAATGTGTCCCTGCCTGTGGCAGGGTTGGTGGGATGATCCCTGAGGTCCCTCCTCTCTGGTTCAGCTGCCTCGTACACGGACAGCTCTGATGATGAGGTGTCCCCCCGGGAAAAGCAGCAAACCAACTCCAAGGGCAGCAGCAACTTCTGCGTGAAGAACATCAAACAGGCCGAGTTTGGGCGCCGGGAGATCGAGATCGCGGAGCAAGGTACGGCTGGAATGTTGCCATCGTGGGCTCCGTGGCACTGCTGTGCCCTCTGCACTCCAGGAGCTGATCCCTCATGATTCCCACTCCTGCCCCAGCCTGGAATACTATGGTTTCCCCTTCAGATCAGTTAGGGAAGACCAAATGTTGGTGCCCTGTCACATCCATTTTCTAGCAGCAGCAGAGCTCCTGCAGGACTTAATGTTCTGGTTGCTTTCATTGGACAAGGATCTTGGAACACTTTTGGAAAGTAGGAGTCCCAGACATTCCCCATAGGCCTGTGGGAAGCTGATTCCATTTCCAGTGGGGTGATTGGGCAACTCTCCTTTCCTTTTGGAAGGGGGAGTGAATCTAAGCATGTTGAGAGCTGCAGTTCTGA
Source organism: Formicarius rufipectus (assembly GCA_013399695.1). Classification (NCBI taxonomy): domain Eukaryota; kingdom Metazoa; phylum Chordata; class Aves; order Passeriformes; family Formicariidae; genus Formicarius; species Formicarius rufipectus. Next base: position 293,146 of record VXAU01001778.1, on the reverse strand, counting down.
GATGAGGTGGCTCCATTTTCATCCTCTTTAATCCTTCTCCTGCTGCCACAGGGCTGTGACTGTCCAGAGGTGTTTTCCCAGGGTAAAGCCAGTCGCAGACCTCTGTCTTTACATGGTCCAGTGAGAAATGACACCATGTTTTGATCCTGTTGTGCACAGATGAAGAGTTTTCTCCTGGGCTCTCTATCAGCTCCAGCACAAATTGTGGGGCTGGAGGGATCCCGGGAGAGCCCAAAACCAGGAGAGGAGCTCCGGTGCCTCCGGACAGAGCCGACATTAAATCTTCTCTTCCTTTTGCAGACATGTCTGCTCTGATTTCACTCAGGAAACGAGCCCAGGGGGAGAAGCCTTTGGCTGGAGCCAAGATCGTGGGCTGTACCCACATCACGGCCCAGACCGCGGTGAGTTCTGGCCCAAAGGGGTGGAGAGCCCGGCACTTCCCTGGGGACCAGAGCCCTTGCCAGGGGGACAGAGCCCGGCACTTCCCTGGGGAACAGAGTCCTGTCCTGGGGGAATTGGATGAGATGCTGTCAGAGCTCTGGAAAGATTTTGGAAAGGTTCTGCTGGCAGCATTTCCGCAGGAGCTGGTCTGGGATTGGTTCCTGTGCCCATCACTGCTACCTTCCCTGATCCCAGGGGTATTCCCAGGATATACCTGATCCCTGGGATATCCTTGATCCCTAGGTATCCCTGATCCCTGTATCCCTGTCTGCAGATACTGATTGAGACTCTGTGCACAGGGCTATTGCAGAGCTATTCTTGTGTTCCTGATCCCTATATCCCAGGTGCTCATTTAGATGTTCCATGCGCTGTGTATCCTGGGGCTATCCCTGATCCCTGTATCCAGGTGCTGATGGAGACCCTGTGTGCGCTGGGCGCGCAGTGCCGCTGGGCTGCCTGTAACATTTACTCCACGCAGAACGAGGTGGCCGCGGCTCTGGCTGAGGCGGGTGAGTGGGGGCATGGCCTGGGTGTTTTGTGGTTTTCTGGTTTTATGTCACATGGATTCTTCACATTTATTTTGTTTTTTTTTCTTGGAGCTTATTTTATTTCTAGTTTTAAAAAATTGTTTATCAGAATTGTGTATGTTTTATTTATTTTTATTAATTTTAATTTATTTTTACCTCTTTTTTCTTAGTTAATATTTACTTATCATTATTTATAGTTTATTTTTATTAATGTAACATTTACTTATATTTATAATTTTTAGTTTATTTTTATGTGTATCTGTTTTTAATTGTTATTGTTT
>VXAU01001778.1:280767-290935 GCA_013399695.1 Formicarius rufipectus | reverse complement strand
CTGCTCCTAATCCTGCCCCTGCTCCTGCCCCTGCTCCTACTCCTCCCCCTGATCCTGCCCCTGCTCCTGTTCCTGAGCCTGCTCCTGTTCCTGACCCTGTTTCCTGCTCCTGCTTCTGCCCCTGATCCTGCTCCTAATCCTGCCCCTGCTCCTGCTCTTAATCTGGCCACTGCTCCTGATCCTGCTCCTAATCCTGCCCCTGATCCTGCTTCTGTTCCTGATCCTTCCTTCTCTTAATCCTGCCCCGATCCCGATCCTGCTCCTGTTCCTGATCTTGCTCCTGCTCCTGCCCCTGATCCTGTTCCTCCCCCTACCCCTACTCTTTCTCTGCTCCTCACATTCCCATCCAGGGATCTTGCTGGGCTGTCTGGGCACCTCCTGATGAATGGGCATCCTGGAGAACCACAGCTGGAGATGGGCTGGAATGTCCTGCATTGGGAACAGCTCCTGGTGGAGCTGCAGGGATGATGTCCTTGGGAACAGCTCCTGGTGGAGCTGCAGGGATGATGTCCTTGGGAACAGCTCCTGATGAAGCTACAGGGATGATGTCCTGGGCTGGCACATCCCAGTGACATGGGAACAGCTCCTAATGGAGCCACCATGAGCCAAGAAACATGGGACCTCTTTTCCCCTCCAGGAGCCTTCCTAGCCACTCCAATCCCACCCACCCTCTGCTGGAGTTGGGGTCTCTGAAGGAGCCTCTCCCTAGCTCAGCCCAAGTCCCTCCAAGTCGTGCTCCGTGTCCGTGGGTTGGGGCCGCTCCCACAGCCTCTCCTGTCCCATTTGCTTCCAAGGCATGGATGTTGTGGCGTCCTGAGCTCAGCCCGGTTAGTTAGTGCTGCCTGTGCTCTTGTGTCCAGGCTGCAGGACAGTAGGAGAGGCAGGAAATCCCGTTAGGATCCAGCAGCTCCACGCAGGGGTAAGGAACCCTCCGTGTTTGGAGGAGACCCCAGGTTGCAGGCAGGAGTCCTGGTCCCCAGGCCTGTGCCCAAACAGCCCTCCAGCACAGCCTGAAGATGTTCTCCATCTCTTTCCCCCTGCATCCTGTCCTCAGCCAGTGCTTTCCCCGGTGGGAAGATCTGACTGCTCCATGTTTTTCCTAGATCCTGGATGATGGTGGGGACTTGACCCACTGGGTCTATAAAAAATACCCCAGCGTGTTCAAGAAGATCCGAGGGATCGTGGAGGAGAGCGTGACCGGCGTGCATAGGTGGGGAATTTGGGAGTGCTGATCCCTGGGGACATCCTTAGGGATTGCTGCTGACCTGCCTGTGCCCTCTCCCAGACTGTACCAACTGTCCAAGGCTGGGAAGTTGTGTGTCCCAGCCATGAATGTGAATGACTCTGTGACCAAGCAGAAGTTTGACAACCTGTACTGCTGCCGAGAATCCATCCTGGATGGGTGAGTCCAGCTTTTCCCTCCTGGCACCCCCACACTGGTGGGTTTGGCTCCTCCTGAGCAGGGACCAGGCTCCGCTCTGCCCTGTGCTCGCAGGGCCTGGCTCTGTGGGGCTGGACTGATCCCAACACGGGTCTCTCTCTGTCCCCAGCCTGAAGAGGACCACAGATGTGATGTTCGGAGGGAAGCAGGTGGTGGTTTGTGGTTACGGAGAGGTGAGTTCCTGAGCTGTGCCAGCCTCCCCTGAGCCCAGCACCTGCCACTTCTCTCTGCCTAGGCCCCTTGGCTATGCCAAGGAGTAGATCCAGCCAGAGAGTGATTTCCAGGGAAGTCTCACTGGAGAGCAGGGATCAGGTTTCCTGGTTTGCTGCAGATTAGCTGGGCTGCGCAGCTGACACTGCTGGGAACACTGGCCTGAATTCCAGCTCCCCACGGGGCTCCATCTGCCGTCCCTGGCCCCAGTTCAGCATCCAGCCTGGCTGTCACCGAGTAGGGACAGGCTGCAGCTTCCTAGGAATAAAATCCTGGCAGAGGGGAATCATACCACACACTTGTCACTGATTCTGCCCTGGCGCTGCATGGAGCTGCCACCTTGCCTCCATCTGTGCATATGTTTGTGGGTGTTTGTCTTCCCACGCTGTGCAGGGCCTGACAGGAGCTGCAAAGGCTCTTCCCAGCAGGAATTTGCTCCCTGATTTATTTAGGCACTGGTGGAGCCCAGGTTTGCTCAACCAACAGGCTCTGCTGGCTCTCGCTCAGGGCCCTGTCTGGTTCTCCATCCAGGAGTTGTGCTGAGAGTTGTTTCCAGGGCCTGTTCTGAGTTTTACTGGGCTTCTTCAAAACAAGAGAGTCATGGAATCATAGAATCCTGGAGTGGTTTGGAAGGGATCTTAAAGCTTGTCCATGCTATGGACAGGGACACCTTCCACTGGACCAGGTTGCTCCAAGTTTAACCAACCTGGCCTTGGACACTTCCAAAGATAGGGCAGCCACAGCTTCTGAGGACAGCCTGTGTCAGGGCCTCACCACCCTCACAGAGAAAGATTCCTTCCCAATATCCCATCTATCCCTGCCCTCTGGCAGTGGGAAGCCATTCCCTGTGTCCTGTCCCTCCATCCCTTGTCCCAAGTCCCTCCCCAGCTCTCCTGGAGCCCCTTTAGACACTACAAGGGGCTCTCAGGTCTCCCTGGAGCAATCCCTTCTCCGGGTGAACACCCCAAGCTCTCCCAACCTGGCTCCAGAGCAAAGGGAATCATGGAATCCCAGGATTGTTTGGGTCAGAAGGGACCTTAAAGCCCCTCCAGTTCCATCTGCTGCCATGGAGAGGGACACTTCCCACTAGACCAGGTTGCTCCAAGTTTATCCAACCTGGCCTTGGACACTTTGAGGGATGGGGCATCCTGTGGGAAACCCATTCCAGGGCCTCACTGCCCTCCCAGGGAAGAATTCCTTCCCAGTACCCCATCTATCCCTGCCCCCTGGCACTGGGAAGCTGGTGGCCTTGGAGAAAGGATTTGGGCTGGGGGCAGCTGTGCCACTGTCCAGCTCCATCCTGACCCACTCCTCATGTTGGGCAGATGGTTGGGATGAGGATTTCCCATCCTGGGATGGGCCTGGGGAGGTGTTGTAGGCCTGGTGTGCCCATGTCCCACCTCATCCGGATCTCTGCAGGTGGGGAAGGGCTGTTGTGCTGCCCTCAAAGCCCTGGGGGCCATCGTGTACGTCACGGAGATCGACCCCATCTGTGCCCTCCAGGCCTGGTAAGGTGTTCCTGCTGCCTGGGAGTGTCTCCATCTGCTCCCCAGCCTCTTCCAAACCCTTCCAGGGGGTGGGACAGAGCCAAGAGCACCCAAGGCTCATTTGGGGGGAATAAACACCTTGTTGGGGTGTAACGGGGTGGATTTCAGGGATGCGGTTCCCCACAGAAGGTGTTCCCTGCCTGGTCTGGTGGGGGGCTTCTCCTTGGGAAATGAAAGATATGTCCAAAGGATAAAACATTGAACTCAGGAGTGGAAATAGTTGGAGTTGAAATTAGGAGTGGAAAGTATTGCCATAGGTGGTTGTTTTGGTCCAAGCTGTTGAGGGGCCTGGCTTTGGGGAGGGCAAGGGAGGGCACCACATCTGTTTCACAACCCATGTGCATCCCATGTTCCTGGAGGGGTGGAGGATTCCTTGGCTGTGCAGGAGCAGTTTGGAGCTGCTGAGGTGGAGAGGGAAGAGGTTTCTCCTCCTCACTCTGATCCCTCTACCAATTTTTGTTCAGCATGGATGGATTTCGGGTGGTGAAGCTGAGCGAGGTGATCCGTCAGGTGGACGTGGTCATCACCTGCACAGGTAGGACTGTGGAAGATCAGTCATTCCCAAGGGAATTCCCAAGGACCCTTTGCTGTTGTGTGCTCCTGATTTTCCAGGAGCAGTAGGTGGGCTCTGGCAGGAGCTTTTCCTCCTCCTCCCCAGTCTGATGGTCAGTGTCCTTGGTCCTGGGGTGGAGGAACATCCTGGTGTCCTGAGGGGATTTTGGGGTCTCTTGGTTAATTCATGGGATTAAAGATCAAGGATTTGGGGTCTGCAGCTTCCTCAGGAGGGGCATTTCTGATTTCTGCTCATTGTGAGCAGGGACAGGACCCAGGGAATGGCTGGAGCTGTGCCAGGGAGGTTTAGGTTGGATCAGGAAAAGGTTCTTCCCCCAGAGGGTCGTGGGCACTGAACAGGCTCCCCAAGGCAGTGGGCATGGCCCCAAGGCTGCCAAAGCTCCAGGAGCATTTGGACAGTGCTCTGGGGGACAGGGTGGGATTGTTGGGCTGTCCTGGGCAGGGCCAGGAGTTTTTGATCCTTGAGTATCCCTTCCAGCACTTGTCCCATGCATTTCTCCACTTCCAACCAGAAGGACTTGGGTCCTGGTGAGAAGTTCATCAGGTATTGCCCCGAGGAACTCGAGTTCAAGGAAGGAGAAACCAAAGGGATCGTTTTTCCTATTCCTGCAGGGAACAAGAACGTGGTGACCCGGGAACACCTGGACCGGATGAAGAACAGCTGCATCGTGTGCAACATGGGCCACTCCAACACTGAGATTGATGTGGTGAGCGCCAGCCCCTCAGGATGTTCCCAACCCTCCCTCCTCTGCCCCCTCGGGATGTTCCCACTCTCCCTCCTCCGTCCCTGGCTCCAGATCTTCCTCCTCCTCTTCCAGACCAGCCTGCGGACCCCGGAGCTGACCTGGGAGCGGGTCCGTTCCCAGGTGGATCACGTCATCTGGCCTGATGGGAAACGGGTGGTGCTGCTGGCAGAGGTGTGTTGGGGCTGGGCCATGACTCCTATCAGGAAATCATGGATTTATCCAGATGGAAAAGTACTGTGGGAGGAGTTTCAGGGCTCAAGAAAGGGTTTTTTTATCACTTTATTTACTATTTTTTATTTTTTCCTTCATTGAGGTTGGGGGGTGTGAGGTCCCACATGCAGCCAGACCTGGCTCCACTATTCCAAGCTGGGAGCAATCCCCCGGTGACAAACCCTACATGCTCCAGCTTTGCCCAGGATTCCTGGGCGGCAGTCCGGCTCCTCTTCCCACTGGAGCTGCTGTGGCAGGAGGAGGGACTAGCTTTTCCAGGGACCACAACATTCCCTAGCCTTGAGGCGCAGGGTGGGAGCCAGGGCAGAGTTGGGCTGCTCTGCTCGCAGAGGTGGCCCTTGGGAGGGGGTGAAGGCGAATCCCACCTGGAATGTTGACTTGGTTTGGATGTGGGGGCACATCTAACTCTATGCTGAGCCCTCCTGCTCCCCCCAGGGCCGGCTGCTCAACCTGAGCTGTTCCACAGTTCCCACCTTCGTCCTTTCCATCACGGCCACCACTCAGGTCTGTGCCAGGGTGGGGGTGGGGGGGCAATGCTTTGGGAACAGCCTGGGATGGAGCCATGGGATGGCACCAGGGTTGGAAATGCCACAGGAACCCTCTCTTGCCTGGGATGGAGTTCATGGTGGTGGGAACTTGGTGGTTTGGCTGCAGGAAGTTTTGGGGTAGCTTTGGAATGAGCCACAATTCATGGCACAGCTCCTGCTGGGCTGCAAGATAGGCTTAAGCCCCCTTAGGACAGGTTTAAACCCCCCAGTACAGGTTTAACTTGGGTTTCAGCCCTGCCCTCAGCACAGGTTTAAACCCCCCTAGCAATGGTTTAAGTCCCCTGACACAGGATTAAGCACTCTTAATGCAAGTTTAAGGCCTGCCAGAATGGGTTTAAGCCCTAGTGCAAGTTTAACCCCCCCAGCACACGTTTAAGCTCTCCCAGCACAGATTTGAGTTCCCCTAGTCCAAGTTTTGGCCTACACAGCACAGGTTTGAGCCCTCCCAGTACAGGTTTAAGCTCCTATCACAAGTTTAAGCCCCTCAGGCCAAGTTTAAGCCCCCTTAGCACAGGTTTAACCTCCCCCAGCACAAGTCTCAGCACCCCTAGCGTAGGTTTAAGTCCCCTTAACTCAGGTTTCAACCCCACCAGCACAAATTTAAGCTTCCCAGGAGAGGTTTAACCTCCCCCAATACAAGTTCAAACCCCCTTAAACAGGCTTAAGCCTCCTAGAACAAGTTTAAGCTTACCTGAAAGCAAGGCTGGTGGGACTGGGAACAGGGAGGGGACTTGGGGGATCTGGGGACAGGGAGGGGACAAACAACCGCTCCATTCCACACAGCACAGCAACTTCAGGAGCTGTAAGAGGCCCTGGACTCCACCTCTGTGTTTTTCCATGGAATGTTAAGCTCAGCTGCTACAAACCCGGAGGCACCTCATCCCTGACCTCTGAGCCCCTTCCCAGTGGGATTCTGGAGAGGCAAAGGGGGTGGGTGTGCCCTGATCTGGGAGCCTTTCCCTCGGGGCATGTTGGAAATGGCTGTGCCCTCCCTGCAGCTCCCAAATTCCTGTCTCTCCCTGTGCTACCGTGGTTGGTGGCCATCCCTGGATATTCCCAGATATCCCTGTGCTGCCATGGTTGGGTGTTCCTGGGCTATCCCTGGGTATTCCCACACTATCCCTGTGCTCCCCACAGGCACTGGCTCTGATTGAGCTCTACAATGCTCCTGAGGGCCGCTACAAGCAGGATGTTTACCTGCTGCCCAAGAAGATGGGTGAGTGAAGGGGCCCCACACTCACTTTTCCCCAGGAATTCTGTGTTTCAGCATTGTGGGATGTCAGGAAAAACTCCCATTTGGGCTGGGAAACACTTCCACAGGGAGCAGGCGTTCAGGAAAATCAGCAGAGGCAGCAACCTCAAAGCTCATGGGATTGGTTTAATTTGTTTCCCTTGGTGTCCTGCAGTGTGGGAGGCATCCCTTATTCTCATGCCTCCTTTGTCCACGGGTTTTCCAAGGTTTTCCATGCCCTCCTGATACCTTTTGGGGCACATGCAACCCCGGCTTGGGGTGGGTTCTGCTTCTTTGGGTGGTGGTGAATCCGTGTGGTGACTCCGTCCCTCACCTCCCCAGGGTGTGGTGGGGGATGTGGATCCCACTGATCCCATTTTCCCTGTGGCATTCCCAGATGAGTACGTGGCCAGCCTGCACCTGCCCTCGTTTGATGCCCACCTGACGGAGCTCACGGATGACCAGGCCAAGTACCTGGGGCTGAACAAGAACGGGCCCTTCAAACCCAACTACTACAGGTGGGGCTGGGCTGGAGCTGCTGCCCCATCCACAGGGAGTGCCAGGAATGCTGCTCCAGCCCCAGTGCCTCCACAGGGAGGACATGGAGCTGCTGCAGCGAGGCCAGAGGGGCTCCAGTGAGGCTGGAGAGCCTTTGCCTTGGAGACTGGGAGAACTGGGAGTGCTCACCTGGAGAAGGGAAGGTTCCCAAGAGACCTGAGAGCCCCTTCCACAGCCTAAAGGGGCTCCAGGAGAGCTGGAAGAAGGGCAGGGTTAGATAAGACATCAGGAAAGAATTCTTCCCTGTGAGAGTGGTGAGGCCCTGGAATAGGTTTCCCAGAGGATACCCCAGGCCTGGAAGTGTTCAAGGACAGGTTGGATAAACTTGTAGCACCCTGGGCTAGTGGAAGGTGTCCCTGCCTGTGGACAGGGTGGGACTGGAGGATCTCTAAGGTCCTTTCCCACATAAACCAGTGTGGGATTCTGGAGCTCTTCTGATCTGGAGCCAGACTGGGAGAGCTGGGAATGTTCACGTGAAGGAAGGGAGCCTCAGGGAGACCTGAGAGCCCCTTCCAGAGCCTAAAGGGACTCCAGGAGAGCTGGAGAGGGACTGGGGACAAGGGATGGAGGGACAGGACAGGGGGAATGGCTTCCCATTGCCAGAGGGTAGGGATAGATGTGATATTGGGAAGGAATTCTGGACCGTGAGGGCAGGGAGGGGCTGGGATGGAATTCCCAGGGGATGCCCCATCCCTGGAAGTGTCCAAGGCCAGGTTGGGTAAACTTGGAGCAACCAGGTCTAGTGGAAGGTGAGACGGGATTTAAGGTCTTTGCCCACCCAAACCAGGCTGGAATTCCATGCCTGGATCCCCTGGATCCACCCTGGCCCTCACAGTGCCCCTTCTCTCCTAGATACTGATGGACCATTCCCAGAAGGACCAGACCACACAAGGCAACGTTCGAGAGATTATTTTTAAGAATAATTTTTATTTTTACCTTTTTTTTTATTCTTTCACCCACCAACAGCCCCTGTTTTCCCCGTTTTGACATTTCTCTGGGATTTCAAGGCCAGAATTTCTTTTCCTCCTCCTTTTCCACCATCACATCTCAGTCTGACCTTACCAGACAAACCTGGAATTCGCTTCTTGCTTCCATGTGCTGAAGCCTCAAAGTCCCAGCCCTGGCTTTGGGAGAGGTTTTCCCTTTCCTGCTGTTCCAAGGGCACTTCATTCCAGCAGCGATGGGGTTTTATTTTGCTTCCCTTTGGTGTTTTTTTCCCACTTTTCCAGACTGCATTGGTCTCCCTGCAGATCCAGAGATGCTGCTTTTTCCTTTGTATCTCTTTTCTTTCTTTGTGTGGAATTTCTGCAACTTCTAAATTGCCTTAAAGAGCCCAGTTTTAGCTGCTAGATCCCTGCTCCAGGCACTTCCTGGGGGCAGAGCGGAGCCTGCAGGACACCTGGAATGGGGAGGGGTCCCTAGCTCCCTGTGCTGAGGTGGCCCAGCTTTGGGGACCACTCACCTGGTTTTAGTGGCCACCTGGACCCCAGTGGGGGGGGAGTTTTTTTGGGGTGCTAATCTTGAATCTGGATAGGGGTAATTTTTCCCGGCTTTATCCTCATTTCTCCCATTTTTTTTTGGTTTGGGTTCTTTTTAAGCCAAACTGCACCTTAATTGAGTTTTCAACCATTTCCTTGTTTAGTTGGTTCCTTTATTCCTCTTTTCCTTCTTGATCCTTCCAGAGCTGTTTTAAAGAGTGGAGATGTTCGAGGGATGTTTCCAAAGATGCTTTCCCATCTCTCACCGGCAAGCACCAGGGGGTTTTTTGGGCTGCCTGGGCTGGTTTTGTGGGAGTATTTACCTATTTTTCCCAGCTGGATGCAGAGATGAGTCTTCCCCATCCCCAACCCTGGGCCCTCTGCTTCCTGGCCTGGCTCTCCCAGCTCTTCCCCGTGTGTTCTCCAGCCTCTTCCTACTAACATTCCCCATCCTCATTCCTGCAGCTTTTCCCAGGGGTGGGAGAAGCTCCTTCCAACCCCAGGAAGTTTCTCTTGGCTTTTTTTATCCTCCCCAAACCTCATCGTTCCCGCCCCAGCCCAGGGCAGGGGAGGGGCAGCCCCAGTCCCAGCATCTCCCGGTACAGGGATCATGGGGATGCTTTGGAACCCGGGACTGGAGCTTCTCCTTCCCCCCATCCCAAGGATCCCCCCAGAATCTGCAGGTCTGGGGGGGACAGGAGGGAGGTGGAAAGGGTGCTGGTGGATCACCCCCCTCTCATTCCCTTCCCACCCTTCCTGGTCTCCTCCTGCAATGTTGCTCTGTAGATTTTCGGGAGTCTCCCTGCAGATTTTAGGGGATCACATTCCCCTCCACCACCCCCCAAGCCTCACTGGGATGACTCGACGAGCCAGGACAGGTGTCTGTGAGGATGGATTGGGAGCATCCCCCCTTTTCCCAGGGGCTGGGATTCTCCCGGGTTTGGGAATCCCAGCCCCCTTTTCCCACGCTTTTGGGGCACGAGGGCTCCGTGTGTGGACAAGCCATTGCAGGGGGTCCGGGGGCGGTGGCAGCAGGGAGAGGTTTATTTTGTATATGAATGATTTTTAATGAATGCAATATTAATCCTTGCAGATGAGCAATAAATCATTAAATCCAATTAATTAAACTATTAGGAAAAGCCAAGGGCTCGTGCTTCTGGGAGGTTTATTTGCTGTCATGAGTTCTGTCCAAGCACAGGGGTATGGGATCTGCCTTTGGACACTTCCAAGTGGGTTTGGGGTCCCCGTGGAATTCCCTGAGCATCCTCAGCACCCTGGAATTGTGGGGGTTTAAACGCTGTCAGGCCCCTTTGTCGGGGTCTGGCTCCCGTCTGAGCACTGCCAGCCCCCCTGTTTAGGGTCGGAGCCCCCCAAGCCCCGGGATTAGAAGAACACTTTTGTTCAGGGAGGAGTTTGTGCTCCGGCCGCTCGAGTCCGCCACTCCCAACATGGCGGCCCCCAGCAGCCGCGCGGGAGGGACGGCGGAAGTGCCCTTCCCAGCATGGCGGCGCCCGCGGCCGCGCCGCACCCAAGATGGCGGCGCGGGGGCGGAGCTCTCTCCGCACCGGTCGTCGCGCCGCCCGCGGCCGCCGGGGGCGGGAAGGG
>VXAU01001778.1:208099-253819 GCA_013399695.1 Formicarius rufipectus | reverse complement strand
TCCAACCCAAACCATTCCAGGATCCTGTAATTCTGTAATTCCATATACACATGAATATTTAGATATAAATATATATTTAATTATTAATTTATATTGAAATAGTAATTGATAGTTATATAAATACACGTATTTATAGCCATACCGCTAATTTAATCCTATGCAAATATATGATATTATTTTGCCCACAAACACTGTACTCCCCTATTACTTCGTGTGTTTTCAGCACGGGGACACTGAAAACACAGAATTTCGTGCCTGGGCTGCAGAGGGACGAGAATAAACTTGTGGGAATCACATGCAAATAATCTCCTAAATCCCTAAATTTGTATAAATAATATATTTGTGTAGTTTCTACCCACAGAGGCAGCGAGGAGAGATAACAGACCGACCCCCCAGCTCTGAAAATGGAGGGACTTTCCCCGGAAAACAGGGAATTTCCTTTAAAATCTCATTTTTAGCAGGTTTTATTTTGTTCTTTTTTGCGCTGTTGGAACCTCGACGTTCCCGTTTCTGTCCCGGCTCTGTCTCCGGGGCAGCGATCGGAGTCCAAGGGGGCCACAAATTAATAATGGGGATAACAAACGAGGAATCAGATCCCGGGAAAACAAGCGGCGGGGCCGGGATTGATCCCGGCGGGAACTCCGAGCCTCGGCGCTTTCGTTTCCCGCTACATTTCAAGGAGTTTTCCTTTGAAATTCAAGGGCTTTCCCTTTGTATTTCAAGGAGAGAAGTTAGGAGGAAATTCAAACAAATACGATAAAATTTTTTTAAAATATTTTGATCGATTCAAAGCAACGCCAAAGCTCCACAGTTTTTGTCGCCGCTGGGTAAAATTCCTTTTGAGGAGCTGCGAGAACAGATTTAATTCCCTCGGGCTCCTTCAAAGGAGTACCCGGCTCCGTCCCCGCAGTCAGGGAGCTCCATCACCGGGGAATTTGGGCTCATAAACTCAACTTTCCGCCGGGATTACTCCGTGGATCCCTTTTCCCATCGCCGTCGTGGAATGCCGTCCTGGATTTTTGCTTTAATAAGAATAGATTTGTGCTCCTTCCGTGCGGGGGAATTTTAGGATGCTTTGGGAAGTGCTTCAGGATAACAAGTTCAGGCTTGTTGTCCTTCCAGATGCTCCAAACCCAAATATTATATATATATGATATATATTTTATATATAAGGGGTGGGAATAAAAACCTGGACTCGGCAGCGTGGCGGGATGCGGGAGAGGCGCTATGCTGGATGTGTTCTTACGCCATTAATCTCAGTAAAAAACGTGTTAACTGGGAGCAAAACGGGTCTTTTGACTCCTAAAATATCTGATAGCGCTTGGAAAAACAGGAAGGCACTTAGGGATTAAAGGGAATTTATTCCAATATTTGCTTTGCTGGCAAGTCGTAGGATTCACATGGATTTGAGTTTTTAATTTTAGAGTAACACTTCACGGTTATAAATGTCAAATATTTGCCTTAAATAAGTGGGATCGCTTTGGATTTAAGATCTACATAAGCGGGAGCAGAATCTGGCCCCTGGATTAACACAGCAGCTGGAAAAACGGGTGTAAATCAGTATAATTTGAGTTTTATTGTGGATTTATGCTTCCCATGGGATGTACAACAGCCTGGCTCAGGGGAATTAATTCCCTGGGGGAGTGAAATTTATTCCATGGGGAGGGAATTAATTTATTCCCATCGCTGCTGCAGGGCTGGGCTGAGCCTCTCACTGGGTTTCCATGGGGTGACCCCTGGCAAAGTTTGGGTTTTGGCTGGAAAACAGCTGGAAAATAGTGGAAATGGGGGAAAAAAGGAAAAAGGAGGTGTTCAGCTCCTGGCCCTGTAGAAAAGGCTGAAACAAACCTCTGATACGGAGAGGGATTAGGAATAAATCCGAACCTTTCCAGGAATCAGCTCTGTCTCCAGTTTCCCTTGATTGTTTGGGATTCATGGAGCCGGGGGGCTCTGCATCCCAATTCCCCATGGGCTGGCTCAGGGAGCAGGACCCTCAGTGTGCCTGGGGATATTCCAGGATGATTCCCCCGCTTTGGGGGCTCATTTCCCCCTCTCCAGCCCTCCCAAATCCCAGCTGGGGCTCAGCCATCCCGGGAGCCGATCCCGACGATCCTGGACCACCGGAGCGAGGGCCCTGTTCCCAACCCCGCTGCCGTCAGGGAATCGCCCCCGAGGTTTGCGAGCGGAGCTGGACAAAGCCCTTCCCCTCCCCGGGGGATTGATGGGTTTATTCATCCCATCCCCTAATGAGCCACTTCCAGATCCCAGGAAATTATACGCACCGGGAAGGGTGAATTTGTGCTCCATAAATCAGATCTGAGGCTCACGAGAACTCGCTGCATCATTATCCCGGCGAGTTTCGGAGATTCCAGGTACTGCCGCCTCCTTTGCAAATCCCAATAAATCTGGGAATAATCATTCCCGACAGTGAGGCAGCAAAAGCACCGGAAAACATTTTCTTCCCTGAAAATGTAAGTGGAAAATTCATTGCGGAGAAAGAAAAATTTTCCCCGCAGAGCCCGTAACAAACAGTGGTGGGAGCAACTCCCCAGTGGGATGGAAATGCCTTGGGATTTCTGGGATAAATCCCTGGCAGCTCCTAAAAATTAGGGAAGTTTTTTTTCCTGGAGGTTGAAACATGAGGCAGAAAATAAAGCCGAGTGTCTCCAGCATGTCCCGAAAGGACAGCGGAGCCAGCGTGCCGGAGTCTGCTGCCTTCTGGTTTGTGTTTAGCCTTTGGAAAAAAAGGAATTCCCCCAACACACCTCCTTTTTCCTTAAGGGAAGACTGACTTTATTAACGGGCCGACACCTGAAAGTAATCGGGTTTTTTTTTTTGGTGGCAGGAAAAGGAGCCGTCCCTGCATTTTCTCACTGCCCCTGCTCCTGATGGGTGTGGATGCTCCAGATCCAGCACTGCAGGCTGGTGGGGTGGTGGGTGCTCGATGTGTCCTTACCCTTGTGGTCCCATCAAGGAGGAAACACCAACACTCCCCTTTCCCATGGGGAAACTGAGGCACAGGTTGCAAATTGCCCCCTTCCCCCCAGCTCTTCCTTGGCTGGTTCGGTGCTGGATTGGGAATGTTGGGCTGGAGGGAGCTGGGAGAAGGGAGGTTGACCCCAATAAACCCCCTTCATGCATTCCAGGGAGTGTGTGTGTCCCCCCTCACCGTGTGCTTCCCACTCTTCCTAACCTTGCAGGGAGATTTGCTTTCCTCAGGAAAAGCAGGAGCTCTTGTTTTTCCATAACAGGATTGTCCCTGTCAGGATTTCAAGGGGTTTCAGGATGTTTGGATCTGCCAGGATGAATGAGAGGTGACAACCCTGAGAGCTCTGGGGGGAGTGTGTGGAAACCAGAGGGATTGTCAGGGATTCTTCCTTCCCACCTACTGGTTTGGTCGCCCCCTGCTCCCAGCGTGGTTGGTCTGGATTGGCTGAGGTGTGTGAGGAGCAGGGAAAATGAGGAAGGAACAGAAAGGGATATTGGGAGTCCTACAGCTCAGAGCAGTGGTTAGATGGGCACTGTGGTGCTTTGGTCTGGGATGGATGGATGGATGGATGGATGGATGGATGGATGGATGGATGGAAAGAGGGAGATGAAAGCTGAGAGTAAGACAAGATCCTATCCCAGAAACATTCCAGATTGGATATGGGATGGAAGATACTTCTCCTCTGAGTTATATGGGTAGATGGCCAGAGTGATCCCATGGGACACACAGAGTCACTTGGCTGTGGAGAACTTGTCCCTCAGGGGATGGTTGGGCTCAGCAGACCTCGGTCCTGCAAAGAAAATGTTCCTTTTGGGTTTGTTGGGGGGTTTTGTCTGGTCACCATCTCCTGCAGAGCCCTGGAGGGGACCCCAGATCCAACAGGGATCTTCATCCACGATAATGGAGGAGCCAAACCAAACCCAGAAGCACTGGGAGAGACATGGATCAATTCCAGGGAGCGGAGTGGCCACCAGCTGGGACATCCCTATGGCTGCAGTGGCCAAATCCATGTTGGGCATCCCCCAAGTTGTGTCCCGCTGTCCCCACAGTGGATGGGACCTTGGGGACCGCCAGGGTGAGGGAAGGGCAGCCTTGCTGAAGGGAGAAGGTCATCATTCCTGACTCCTGGGTTCCTTCCCACCTCCTGTCCTGGTGCTCTGGCCCCTCCATGACCCCCGAAGGTTTCCTTGAGCTCGGCCAAGGCTGATACGGGGAACTAGAAACAGCTTTGACCTTTCAACTGCAAATCTCCCTGTGAGGAGCCTCAGGCAGTTTGTGACTCAAAGGCCCCTTGATAGGAAACAAAACCCATACCATTGAACTGGGAAGGAATTTCAATCCCAAAAAACCTCCTAGAGGTCCAAAAAAAGCCCCACAGAGGGGCTAAAGCTGGTGGGTTTGGTGCTAGTCAGGAGCAGGGCCATGTGAGGGGTAGAAGAGTGTTGGTCTTCTGCTTCCTTCCCTTTTTCTTCCCATCTTTCCTTCCCATTTGATTGCTGCTCTCACCTGTGGACACCCACTGATGGGATGCAAAGATTTTGGGAAAACTGGGCACCTCCTTTGCTTTTCTCCTGAGTGAGAGACCCTGATTGTGGTGAGACTGTACCTCTGCCAGCTCCAGGACAACCCCTTGGCATCTCTGGCCAAGGTGTGGGGATGCAGATGACTTTTAATGTCTCTTCCAACCCAAACCATCCTGTGATTCCATAATTTGAGTGGATACATGACATGCCTGTGGAGCAAATCTCCACCCTTTCTTTCTTTCCCACCCCAAAGCAGAGTAGTCCACAGCGACCCTGTCTGAGCAGCCACTCCAGGTGTGCTCCCTGCTCCTTGCTCACACCCTCTGGGCCACGGCTGTGGTGGGAAGGTGACACCTGGAGGTGCTGGAGCTCGTTAATTGCTTTGAGCAAGTTAATTGGTAGCAACACAACAGCGGGATATGTGGCAGCTCTGCAAAGCAAATGTGCTCCTCTCCGAGGGGATCAGGCAGAGGTCCCACTTCCCACTGGATGTTTGGATCTCTGTAAGTGGATTAAGGCTCCTGGGATCACATTCCCATCACTGCAGAGCTGCGTGTGAGCCCCAGGGTGGAGGACACCAACGTGCCCTGACATATTCCCCAAATGCTTCCTGATCTGGTTTTCACAACTCGAGCTGTTCCACGCCGGGTTTGCCCCCGTGCTGGGTGTTTATCAACAACAGTTCCACAGAGCTGTGGCAGGTGATGGAGAGCCTGAATCCTGCAGGATCAGGCCCTAAACACCAGCAGGTTGCCTGTATTGCCTCCTTTACCAATCCTGTGCTTTCCCTGCTGTTGTTTAACCCCATTAGCAGGATCTGAGCCAGTTCAAAGCCTCGGGAGCAGCGGGTGGGCAGAGTCAGAGCAATAAGTGGAGGCGACCTCTGCCAAATTGGAGTGAGAGGTGCCTTCCTCCCGCTGCCCAAACAGCATTTTCCCATTAAACCTCGGTGCCCAGACTAGCTGGGGAAGAAGAAAGAACCAGGATCGGCTCTTTTTGCATGGAGACAAAGGTGGAAAACCCCTGGAGCCAGGGGTGACTCAGCAGCCAACCCTGGAGCATCACCCAGAGAACTGAGATCCCGGCGTGTGAAGCCTCTGGGAAAGTCATCAGATCCAGGTGATTTGGAGGAAAGTGAGTGTTTGAAGGGGTTTGATTTGGGGGAAAAAATTTTCTGGGGCCTGGGCGGAACATTCTTCATGGGAAATGTGTGGAATGGGCCATTCTGGGGAGGAAAGTGTTGATTTGGTATAATGTTTTTTGATGCTGCTTCTTCTGAGTGTCTTCAAAGGGGGTGACCCTCCCCCATTCCCATCAGAGCTGGAGCAGGGACTTGGGAGGGACATTGATCTCTGGGGTTGGGGTCTTGGGGGACCCTGTGGTTTGGGGGGTCTGTATGAGGTGTTTTCATTGAGGCAGAGGTTCTTGGACCACAGAAATGCAAAATTTTAGCAGCTTGAACACTATTTGGGTGTGAAGCTGCTAATTTGGGTGAACCAGATCCCAGCACATCCACGGGGATGGAATTACCTTGCGAGCAGGACCTGACCTGCACCAGTAACTCCCCTTCCCTCCCAACAGCATCTCTGCCTGTCCCTCCACCCTCCCCTGCTCTGGGAGTTTTCTTCCAGCCCCCTTTTTTGGGAGGATGTTGCTTGGACGAGAGGAAATGGGCCCCCCACTCTTCTCCCAGGGACATGTGTGACCAGTGGGATGGGGTTTAATGGATCCCAGGCTTGGCATTCCTATGGCAGCTCCTTCCCTTCAGCCCCTGGGGGGAATAAATCCACTAAGCTCACTCGGGGCATGAGCTCCAAGGTTTTCCCTGGAATTAACTCCCCTTCCAGTGCTGCACAAGGAGTCACGGCTGTTATCCCAGATCCGGAGGCACCTGGGGAGGCAGAATGGCCCTCTCTGTGCCTTCCCTCCCCGAGGAGCTGGGAAAAGGTTATCCCATCCTCTCAAGGCAGCTGGATCCGGGCCGGGGAAGTGGGTGGAGTTTCACGGGGAAGGTCAATGGGCACCAGGGAGGGAGGAGGTCGGTGCAGCATCTTCCCTTTGCTCTCCATCCCTCTGGTGCTGCAGGAAGGGCAGGGCACCAAGAGTGGATGTCAGGGGGGGATTTGAGCATCCCCCGTGGATTCCATGGTGCCTGGGAATGTTTTTTGGTCAAGGGAGGCACAAAGGCTCTTCTGTGTCCCTCTGGCTTGCAGTAATTTAATTAAGTCCCTTAATTCAGACCCCAGCGTGGGACTTGCTGAACCTATGGAGGCTGTAGGGTCTTCCAGGCTGAGATCCGTCCTTTAATCCCAGCCCAGCCAATTCCCTGGATTCATCACCCCCTATTTATCCCCACTAACACAACCACTCCTGGGCAAGGACACAACAGCTCATAGGGTTTGTCCAAGGAGGGAATTGAGGGGTTGTATCCAGCCCCAAAATGGGATGAAAGGGCAGCAGAAATACCCTCCCTGGGTGGAAAAAAGAGCATTTCCCCTAGGAAGAAAAAAAAAATCATGTGGAATCAGGTGCAGGATCCATCATCCCACTCCTTGTTGCTTCTTGCTGGGACATCTCCCTCGACGGGACCCCACGTGATGCAAACTCCCCTTCCCATGGGGAGGCTCCGTGGGACACAACAAGCAGCTGGCTTTGGGATGAGGCTTTTCGCCAAGGATTCGGCTGGCAGGAATGTGGGAGGGCACCTCGAGGCAGAGCTTTTGTTTTTGCAATAAATAGGAAGCAGCTGGATGTGCTGGGAAGATGGAGGGGTTCAGTCCCTGGGATGGGGGACTCCCAGAAAAGAGCTGCTCCTCCTGTTTGGTTCTTGGTTTAGGACAGAAATTGAGGAATAACAGGACACGGGGTTGGGACTTTGTTTTTTTATTTTTTTTTCTTGGAGGCCCTCTACAAACATCTTTCCTCCTTTCTCCTGTCACAGCAGCCCGTAGAAGAGGAGGAAGAGGATGACTCTGACATGCAGAGCCCAGCACAGGCTCATGTTCTCCCCACCACCCTATTTCACAGCCCCACCCCAGAAGCTGTGTGGTGACTCCAGCAGGCAGGAGTCAAGAGCTGTGTCCTCCCCAGCTCAGCAATCCTCAGGGATAACCCCCAAAGTTGCCCCCTGGAGGACACCCCAGTATGTTCCACCCGAGTAAGACTGGTGACCCCAAAGGGACTTGGGTCCTGTGCCTGTCCTGGCAGCTGCTGCTCCAGGGGCATCAACCTCCTCACTCCATCCTGGTTCCCAGGGCCTCCCATCAGCCCAAATTTCCTGCAGCCCCCGCTGATAAGAGGCTGATCCTCAGCCCTGGAAATCTGATGCCCCAGTGTCAGGGAACACAGGTCCAGGGAAGTGTGCAAATGTGGCTGAGAATGAGCAGATCTTACCTCTTTCCCTCCTTCGCACTGCCAAAAAATCCCTTTGGAGGGGAGGTGTGGCCTGAGTCCTCCTCTCTGGGATCGCCCTGGGCTTCATCCCCCTGATCCGAGCTGGCAGTGCTGGATCCTGTGGCTTCAAAGCTTCCAGGCTCCCCTGCACCCACTGAAACACCCCCAAAACAACTGTGTGCTCATCAGGTTTTAATGCCATCCTTTTTTTTTTTTTTTTTAGGTTTTATTCTGGTTGCTGAATCCCAGGGACTCATGGGTCCATCTGCTCTCTGTGAACATGTGAGTCAGGGGTGTTTCTATCTTCTCTTCCTCTCATTTGGGGTATGGCTTGGTCATGGCCAGAATTAGGGAGGAAACCCTAAAATCCCCCTCCCAAGCTGGTCTGGGAGAACATACTGGGTGTGTAGGTTTGCCTGATGAAGGGACTGGTGGAATACTGGTTTTACTGGGCTTGGAGGGGGTGTGTCAGAACACACCGGCCCTGCAGCTCAAGGAGATGAGTAGTTCCAGTTTATTTATTCCCACGTTTTATCATCCTGGGTGTCCCCTGCCTGTGCAGTGACATCCCTCTGCTCTGCTGGCCCTGGGGGGCTTTGTCCCTCCTGCTGTTCTTGGATTTGGGGTGAATTTCTCCCCAAATTTCCAAGTATCCCTGTGCATTCTGACCAGGAGTTTCAGCCTGGAGCTGCACATCCCAGACCTGACCACGCTGGAGTGAAACCATCTCCAGTCTCTACTGGAATTTAGCTCTGTGACTGCTGGTCCTGGAGGGCAGAGGGAAGGTCCTGAGGCAGGAAAAACAGACATCTCCCCACATCCCCTCTTCTCTAGACACTGCCCTGCTTGGAGGTCTGTGAATCCAGAGCTGATGCACGCCCCGAAATCACACGAATTTAATTTCCAGATTGGTTCATTCCTGTGCCAAGCACTGCAGTGATTGAACTAAACTGATTTTCTTGAGGAATTCCTTGTTTGGGAGTGCTGGAATTCTCTGCTCTGCTGCCAGTGCCCTTGGGCAGTTTAATTCCTCGAGGTCGGTTGTTCCCATGGGATTGTGCCTGGGTTCAAGAGTGGGATTTCACCCCAGAGGATGGAGAGGAGTGGCAGCTCCAGGGTTTTTCTTGCCTTCCCTTGTCACGTGCTTGGCCCTGTCCCCATTGCAGGGGGACAGACAGTGTCTGTGCAAGGGCTGGAGGGGGGGCGTTATTTGCAGCTCCGGGGTCGAGTGGGGAGTTTGGGATCTGCGTCGCACTCGGTTTTGTGTCCGACAGAGCCCAGACCGGGGCGGGGCACGTGAGTCCGGAACGGAGCCCGCTGCGGGAGAAACCCGGGCTGAGCAGACAAGATCTGCATTTTTTCCACCCAAATGAAGTCCCTGCCAGAAAATGGGCGGTATCCCGGGAACGGCAACGCCTCGGAGCGGCGGCAGGGCTGGGATGCTGCGGGGGTCCCTCCGCACCAGCCCCGCGGTGCGAGCGCTGCGGGCATCGCTGCGGGCTCTGCGCGGAGCCGACGGGAGAGAGGGTGGGAGAAGGGATGAGAAAGGGGATGACAGAGGCTCGGGGCGGGCTGCGGGGGGATCTCCCGAGGCTCACGGAGATGCTCCACTGCCATCTAGTGACAACGGGACTCGGGTCAAGGATGGGAGGGGCACCGGCTTCGGGTGGGCACCAACCGCGGGTGAGCCCCGCCGGGCCCTCCCTGCTCCTCCCGGGACGGGAACAGAACCACCTTCCCGTGGAAAAAGGGTATTTTGCATCGTGGTTGATTTTTTTCCCTGCAAGGACAGAGCGTTTCCCTCCTGCCCTTCCAACAAAATCCTGAGGGCCCCTGTCTGGCTCAGGTTGGCATCGCTGGAGGGGATGTGGCTTCTCCACTCCTGAGAGTCCAAACACAACCTAAACATATCCAAATCGGGTATTACGTGTTAAACCCCCACCTTTTCCAGAGGAGCTGGTGGGGACGAGGTACCTGTGGGTACTCGATTCCCTCCGGTACCTTGGACATGCCAGAACATCCCGGAGCATTCTCCATCTCCTCCCTCATCACTGCAGTGAAATTATTTAATGCGTTTAAAGTAATTAACACTAAATTGCCCAGCCCTGCAATTTCTCCTTCCAACTGCCCATTAATGTCTCCCTCCAGGTGATTAAAAAGCAGGAAAAGGTCACAAATCCCAGCCCTGCACTGGAAGAAAAGGAAGAAGCGGGGCAGAGCACCCGTGTGCCTTAATGTCATTATCCCAGTGCAATTCCAGATTGCTTGGCAGCTCCTGCATCTCTAATTCATCCTTCCACAGAGCTGGTAACATGCCCACAGCAGGTGTTAGTGCAAAGGTGTGTGTGAGGCTCGAACGTTGCCCTGTTCCCTGATTTTTGGAGGCGATTTCCTTCCCAGAATTATTCTACTCCTGTTTGCCACCGAAATCCTGAGGGAGGAGGACAGGTCGCCGATCTGTAATCACCTTTGCTTATGCTAAGTGTGTAATTGGGGGAGCAATTACGTGGAGAAGTGAGGTGGGAAGAGGGGCTGGCTTCCTCTCCTACCTCGGCTGCTCCCAGGATCCCTCCCTGGCCTTGCAGATAATGGTCTCTGCTGAAGGCACCTTTCCCATATTTCCCCCCCTTTTAATGTCCAGATTCCTGTTCCTCGGGTTTATCCCAACAGCGGTCACTCCCCCAGGAATATCAGTCTCTGTTTCCAACCCCGTGTGTGCCAAAGCTGCCTTCCTGGCTGGGGCAGGCATGACTCCCATGGACTCCTGTGTTTGTGAATGGATGTGTCCAGCACCGGGCTTATCCCCAGCCTGACCCTGCTCTCCCCATGGATAGAAGGTTCGTCCACGTGGATAAACCCTGGGATGCTGGAAAAAGAAGATTGAAGTCCCAAGGGGACGAATGGAGCAAAGAGGGGAGGGGTCGGAGCAGGATTTGTGCCAAGGTGAAGAATCCAACTTTACTGTCACTGCCCTCAGCTGATTGTGTTGAGCTGCTTGGCTGGTGATCCCTTTGGATGGGATTTCCTAGTGAATGATCCCTTTGAATGGATTTTCCCACTTCTGCCTGTGCCTTCAGGCAAGGATTTTGTCTGGGTTTTTGATTGACCCTCTGGCTCCCCACAAACACCTCCCTTGGCCTCTTACCTCCACTAATGCTACCAGGGCCATCCCTATCTTTTGGTTTTATTGGGATAATTTCACCCACTGGGATTAACACGAGATTGATCAGAGACCAAGCAGAGGCCCGACCAACTCATCACACATGGCACCCACCACTGGGAAGTTGTATCCTCAGATTTCAGTATCAAACTTTCCCAGGGAATTTAAGCCCCAGACAGGACACATTTGATGTGCTGGCAGTACCAGTCCTGCTTGGGAACACCCTGGGGTGGAATGCTCAGCTCCAGTGCTTATGCAGGTCCCTCAGCTTCCCAACCAGACCCCTCTTATGCCTTCTGCCCTCTCACACCTCTGACATGGGAGTATGAGCTGTCTTTCCCCCTCTGAACCCCAAACCCATCAGTTCTGCAGTTTACAAGGTGATCCTTGTGATGGGACAACACAGATGGAGCACTGGGATCACCCACAGGACACACAGCCTTGCGAGCACCCCTAGATCCAGGATTTGGGATCCACAGCTCCTGATGGTTTTTCCTGGTGTGCGTGGAGACGTGGAGGTCATGGTGGAGTGTTGTCCCTGCATTTTCCTCCCAGGATTGTCCCCGCTGTGTACAAACAATTAACAGGCTCTGATTAATGGGATCCATGATGGTGATGGGCAGATTCAGGGAGGGAAGGGGGGCCTTGGGGACCCCCAAAGGGCAGCTGAAGCCTTTTTGCATTTGTGATGAAGGAATAATTATCAACTGGGTTTTCACTCCCCTGTGACACATTCCCTCCCTCCTCTCCCCCCCCCAAACGGAGGATAAAAGTTCTGTGGGGAGCACAGTGGCTTGTTACTGTGTTATGGTAGGGCCAACACAAACACCTCGCAGGCTGTGGCCCTTTTGATAGTGAGGACCCCCAAATCTACCCAGATTTGGGTGGCAGGGAATGGTGCTAATCCTCCAAGATGGGATTCCTGGTCTGGTGAGAGAGATCCTGCCCTGAGGAAGGCAGTGGATGCCCCAGATTTTTATTTTATCTTATATTATGGTTTTAACTTATTTCTATCAGCATCGATGACTTGGGGATGTGAGGACAGCAATGCTGCAGGGGCAAGGACCCTGGGTGAGGGTTTTGGGGGTCACAGGCAGGAGGGCAGTGATGGGGAGCACAGGGGAGGTGTCAGGGCTGCAGCTGGATCCAAAGATGCTGCTGAGGGAGAAGGGTATAATCATAGCCTGGAGCAGAGCTCAGCAGTCCCAGGTGCAGGTCAAGCTCTCGAGTTAAGGCATCCTTAAAAATCTGAAGGATCAAGGAATCTGTCCGGTTGTGTGAAGCACTTGTGGCTGCTCCAAGCAGCTTTTCCATCCCCTGCTCCCGCGTGGCTCTGCCGCAGCCGGAGGTCCCTGGCCCGGGGGGTGGTTTGGTGCCCATCCCATCCTTGGCAGACGCCGCTCTCCCAGCTCAGCCGTGTAAAACCCGGCTTTGCCACCACCCCTGGGCCGCTCAGGAGGCTCTGGGGCTCATCCTGCCCCATTTCCGAGTGTTCCCGGTGGCCCAGGCTGGTGCTGGGCACCGGTTCCCGTCCTTGGCAGCTCTCGCGGCGGAGCAGGGGCAGCGCAGCTGCGACGAGCCCGAGCAATTTAAAGCACCGGCAGCAGATGGTCGATGCCGTCTGTCTCCGCCGCCGCCTCCTTGCTCTTCGTTTCCCTCATCCTTCTTCCCAGCTCCTTTTAGTCCTGTGTTTTGCTGATTTATCTCCCCATCGAGGGGTTCCCAACCCCTTATTTGCACACCGAATTGAGGTGCACGGTGCAAACCTGAAGCCTCGGCTGTTGAGGGGAGGAAACTGCTCAGTACGGGAGGAAACCGAGGCACGAAGGGGGTTGGGAGGTGCTGCTTCCATCCGACCTTCCCGTTCCAGCTGCAGGGATGGAGCCACGTGATTCGTGTCCTTGGCTCCAGCTTTGAGCATCTTTTTTTTTAAGGAGCTGTAAATTCTAGGTAAGAAAGAGAAACGAAGGTTAAAATATCCATAAAATCATCCTGCTTGAATGGTTCCTGTTTTATCCAGGCTCCCTCTGCACGCTCAAACTCTCCCCTTGACTCACAACCTCTCTTCGTCCCCCAAACTCCTGTTTTGATTCACAGCCCCCTCCTCAGCTCCCGGGTTTTGCTCAGCCCCGCGGCGGGTTTAAATTTCCAGGTGGGGCAGCCAAAGCGGAGCTTTAATCTCTGAAAAGGCCACTGGCTTTGTAACGCCCTCTCCTGAACACGAACACCCCCCGTGTCCCCCCCTTCCCGAGGGACCCCCGCGTGGCCGCATTCCTTGGCGGTCCCTTTCCCAGCGCCGCCGAGCCGCGATCCAGCCCCAGAGCGGGGACGATCCCGGCTTTATCCCGGGCTCACAAAGCTGCTTTGTTTATTCGGAGGGGTTGATTTCTGGGCTTGTTTGTCTCTTCGCCTCCTCCGGGGTCTCTTTGGTGCTGCCAGTTTTGTTGGGCGCCCGAAGCTGCTCCCGGGTGGCGGCGGATAATCCCAGCCCGGACAATGGAACGTGCTGCTGTCTTGGCAGTGGCTCCCAGTGCCGACAGCTTTGGGATTACTGGGAGGGAGGGGATGGGACGGGATAGGGAACGACAAGCAGTTGCTGTTTGGATGCTCTCCCACGTAAAGGCTGGACTGGGTGGCGATTTCCACTGGAAGATGCTCCAGGAGGTCCCGGAACGGCCGGTTTTGAGGTGTGTTGGTGGATCTCAGGTGGATCCTGAAGCTCTGAGTGCCGTTGGACAGGGAGAAAAGTCCTGTTCGCCGAGGCCTGAGAAAATCCTGCTCTGATCCCATCAAATCTTGCTGGATCTCAGTGTCAGCTCTGACTTCTCTTCGCTCCAGACAGTGCTGGAGCTTCAGGGGTGTGGCACAGCAGGGGAACCCCCACTTTGCAGCCAGAACAGAAGGCTCCAGGAATGGAGGAAAAGGAGGAGAATCCAGAAAGAAGGGAGGATGGAGCAGGTACAAAGTCAGACCTCAGATCACAGCCAGCTCTCCCATCACATCTCCCCTCAGCAGAGCCACCTCCTGCTGTCACCCCGGGTCAGGGAAGGAGTCAAGGGGATGAAAACCCCCCTCTCCCAGCTCCTTGCAAAGCTGCAGCATATCTTGCCTTGCCTGAAAAATCCCCCTCCCTGACATTTTGTAAGGATACTCCAGGCATGATCCCTCACCCTGGGTGCAAGTGGAACACACACAGCTCATCCCAGGAGGTGCTGCTCAGGCAGGAATGCTCCTCAATCCCTGATTCCTCCTTCTGGCATCCCTTTGCAGCTAAGCGGGACGGGAGGGAAGGATCAGCCCCGGGGTTAATAAAGGGAGATGCCTTGGTTGGTGCCAGATCTATTGGCACTTCCCGGTGGGAAGCTGAGCACAGCGGGAAGGTGGAGGAGGGGTGGCATCCAGGCTCTTCTCTCCAGCAGCGCTTCACATTCCTCGGGGCTTGCTCTGTCATCAAAACACAGAGAAACCCCCTCACTGGTGAGCTTGGAGGGCACACGGGAGGGAGGGAAGGGCAGGGTGGCTCATCCCAGCCCATCTGTCTTCATGTGGGTGGTCGTTTCCAGCTGAATTCCTGGGACGGGATTCTGGTTTTAAAATCATCTGCATTAGTGCCCCCAGTGACCTCTCCCACCCCTCCTGTATGTTCCCCCTCCACCTATAGGACTCTGATGCAGGCTGGAGACATCCCATGGCAGCTGAGATGCAGGAGAACCTGTGGAGACACTCGGCCAGAGGATCCAAAAAGAAAAATCCAGCTGTGCCCAGGGCATGGTGTAAGGAAACCATCCCTCAGCCAGATGTTTTGGGTTTCTCTTGGGCCAGAGGTGCTCACAGAACACTGATGGGTCAGTTTGGGCCATGTTCATGGCAGTAGGGACATCCCAGGAAAGACGTGAGATGTTGGCACTGAGATCCAGTGGGAATGTGTTGAGATGGAGCTGCAGGTGAAAATTTCCAGAAGGCAGGAAAACCCAGGTGGGATCTTTGCCCTCTGTGGCTCTCCAGGAGCTATGGCTCAGCCCAAACAGCTGGATGGGCTCAGTGAGGATCACTGGGAACAAGGTAGGTGTTTCTTGAGTTCCAGGTGAAGGTCTCTGGAAACAGAGTGGATGTTTCTGGGATGAGCCCAGTGAGATTCCAGCTCAGTGTGTGCTGTGCTGCAGCTCTGCCAAGCCCTGCCCAGCCTCTGGAACCAGCACAGTGCCTGTGCTGCTCCATCCCTGCCCGTGTCCTTCACCCCAGCTGACTGGATCCTGCTCCTGGAGGGGCTCCAGCCTGGGAGGTGAGGGATTTGGAGGCTCGTTCCTGGTCTGGGACACAACAAAGCACTTTGATCCAGGAGAGAAGCTGGGATGGAGGGGATGGGACGGGGTCCAGCTCCCAGTTTGATGGGGCTTGTTAAGGTGGTTGATTTGGACACAGGAAGGAATTTTCACTTGCTTTCAGCTCCAAAAGGAAGGAGGGATTGGGGTGAACACCCCACCCTGGGTGGACCCATCCCTCCATCCCTTGCTTCCCAGATCTGCCCTGTGGGGCCGAGGGACCAGCCCTGCCCCGAGTCCGACTGCTGCGTGTTCGGGCGTCTCCCAGCCTGAGGTTCTTCCACCTTTTCCTTGTTCTATCCAAGGGGATCCTTAATATCCTTAATATCCTTAATACCTCCCTCCCCCTCAGCTCTGCTCAGCTGCTCAGGTGACCTGGCTGTGGGGAGAACATGCCCCAGGGAATGGGGGACATCCAGGCCAGGGGAACTCAGTGCCTGGTGGGGGGGAAGCTGAGAGGGAGATTTGGGAATCGTTTTGCTGGAAACCTATGGAAAGCAGCATCCTGGGGAAGAAGGGGTGACGTCAAAGGCAGCTCTTAAAATATACTCAGGGCAGAATCACATGGCAGGTGGTGAAACAGGAGCTCCAAGGATGAGTCCCAGGGGTGCCTCGGGGATCTGGTGGGAAGCATCCCACCGGTTGGAGCTGCTCCCTGGCCCTTGCCATGCCCAGGGAGCTGCTCTGCCAGGCTGGGGACAGCAGGGAAGGGCTGGGGACCACAGGTGGCTGCCTGGTTGCCATCTGCTCCCAGCAGCTGGGGCTGCACTGCATGGCCCTGGGGAGGGTTTTGGGTGACTTCTGTTGGAAGCAGCTACTGGTGGGGACTGGCTGGATGACATTTGTCTGTTTTTCCTTGGCTGGGGAGAAAAGGACACAGGGTGCCAAGTTGTTGGGGGTCATCTTCCTGGAGAGGGAAGGGGATGATGAGCAGGGTTGGCTCAAGAGCCCAGGACATGATTTTTCTCCCCAGGAGATGTAGGCTGGGGTGAAAATTCTCTGGTTCTGGCACCTTGAGCCCTGATGAGTCCACCAGGCAGGTTGCACAGTCAGGGTGAGCATCAGAGGAATAAACCACGTGGTGCTTTGGGAATGAACAGACAAAGCCACAGCAAACTCCCTCCACACTGGGCTGTGTCCTCCCTTTGGGGCTCAGAGTGGGGACACTTGTCCCACTCAGAGAAACTGGCCTAAAGTCAGACTGACATCTCTCTGTTCCTCCAGGACTGAGCTGCACAGCCAGCAGTGGCTGTGCTAGGAGATCTGAGGCTGAGCAACCTTTGAAGGGGTTTTGTTTTTTCTTTCCAAGGACAGAATGTCCAAGGAACCTTGTGGCTCCCCAGAGTACTGAAGCCATCCCAGATCCCAACTCAGACCTCTGTGCAGGGCAGGGAGGGCTGGATCTGGCTGTGAGGGAGGGATTTTGGGGTCTATCTCACTGCAAACCCTCCAGGGAGACAGAGGTGGTTCAGCTGTGGCGTGCAGGCAACGAGGGGCAGGATGATGTGGGGAACTCTAATAAAAGCACCCTGAGATCACTCAAATCCCTTAAAAAAATTGCATCCAGGCCACCAAAACCACCTGGAAATGCTGTGACAGCCTCAGCTAGTGCAGTACCACCCAGCCCTGGTGCTCCTGAACTCTCCCCGTTGCAGAGCGTGGCCCTGGCCGTGTCCAATCCATCAGCATGGGAAGAAAATTAAGACCAGAACTCAGGAGCAGCAGCTCTTTAAAACATGTCCTGCTGCTCAGAGCCCTTCCCGGGGGCCATGGGACATGGTTCTCATTCCTCTGCCTGGGCTGGCGTTCATTATTTCCCCCTCTATTGTGCAGAGTCCCCATTATTCCCTGCATGCCTGTCCCCCGGGGCTGAGGGAAGCAGTGTGGTTTTCTTCTTGTGCTCACACATGACTCTTTGCCTCCTCCCAACCACCCTTTTATCTTTTAGACATGATCTCCAGGCCAAAAATAGATGGGTCCTTCTCCTTCCAGCCCTGGAGATAAGCAGCCAACAGGTGAGTGCAGGGAGGGGCACGGGGTCTGGATTCATTAGACACACTAATATATGGTTAATGTTGCTTTTAAATGTAATTTTTTCCCATGATTCCTGACATTTCCATCTGGGGCTCTCTGGCATCAATCCCTTTTTTGAAGACATGATGCCCTGGGGGGTTGTAATTCCACTTTTGGGTGACCCAGGAGTGCTTGGAAATGCCACAGGTCTGTGTGGACCCAGTGGCCACAAGCTCAAGGTGTCCCTATGGCCCCTCGTGATGATGAGGCATCTCTGGGCTGGGAAAGGCAAATCCAAGGGGAAAACCCCGTTTGTGTGGTGGCCTCATGGGATGGAAAAGTATCCCAGTGCCTCGAGCTGAGATTCTTGGGTGGAAAACGCTCTGAAAGAGTCAGAAATTCCTCCTCTGAGTCAGGCCAGGCTCTCCTTTTCCAGGGTCTCCTCCTTTCCCTACAGTTTAGCGGCTCCAGGCCGGAATGAGCCGTGACAGGCCCTGGCTTTGCAAGGAAACACGTATTTAGAAACCAGAGGGCTTTATCCCCTGCAATTATTATCACTTGAATGTAGGTCGGCTTGACAGCTTAGGTGGAAAATCACCCTTGGAGAATTCTGGCAGCTCCACACTCACTATCCTGTTAATCCCTGCCTGCTGATTTTTTGGGGGAAAGTCGGGTTTAGGAGCAGTTTCACCAGCAGAGGTGAATTACTAAGAGAGGCATCTCCTCCAAGGCAAAGGAGGAGATTGGAAGAGGATGGGGTGGGAAATTCACCTCTCCACGACAGGGGAGATGGGGAGATAGGGGAGATGAAATGCATCTGGCAGCTCCTTCCCGATGCTTCAAACTGCCCCAGAGGGATTCATTCATCCCCCTGCTCCCTGCAAGCATCCATTCATCCCTGCTTTCTGTCCATCCCGCCTTGTCTGTCACTCCCTTCCCGCAGCTCTTCCTGGCTGTGGAGAAGCGCAGGCTCTGCCGCATCCCTCCTGGGAGGGACCGTTCCATCCTCTCCCTCCCGACCTCCCCACTGTATTTTTCCCTCCCGAAATCACAACTTCCACCCTTCCAAACAGCCTCCTCCGTGCCGAGCCCCCTCCTCTGGCCCAGCGCTGTGAATGAAGGTCGGTGGCCCCGCGATGCCATTTCCATGGTGACAGATGGCAGCGGGAAGTGCGGGGATCGGGGTCACATGAGAGCAGCGGTAAATTCAGGAGATTATTTATAGGCTGCTGCTCCAGCGTTTATGGAAATGCGTCTGCCTTGGCCCATGGAATCAGCCCTTCACCAGCTCTCCGGGGCACGGCTCTTCCAGGAGAGACATTACTCATGCTCTGCTTTAAACCAGACTGTTCCTGCTGCTCAGGCTGGGGTTGGAAAAGTACTGGGCAGAGAGTTTGGGGTATTTTTAGTTTTTAGTTTTTTTAAGCTTGAATCTCTGAATCAGCCTCAGCCCAAACCCAGCCATAACTTTCTCACATCTGCCCGTGGCATCTTCTGTGCTCATCGTTGCCATGGGCCATAACCTGGGATTTTGGTCCTGAAAATGCTCATGGGAGAGCCCAAACTCCACCTGGTTTTCAGTCCAGCCTCTGGTTTCAGCTCTGATACAGATGGGAATCTTTGCCTCAGTTTACCAGCCAATCAAGCAATGAAGCAACCAACCAAGCTACCAACCCTTGCCTCAGTTCACCAACCAACACCACATTTTGGTGCTTTATCCCCAGTCAAAGGGAGATTTTTAAACCCACAGGGGAGGGTTTATGACGCCTCAAGGTGACCTTGAGTCACCCATGATCCAGGAGCTGCTATTTCCCCACCTCTAGCAGGCTCATCCCTGCTCCCTGCTGAGATGTGAAGGAGCAGAGCAGCTCAAAGGGCTGGTTCAGCCCTCTTAATAAGGTTCCTTAATTTCTCTTTGCTTAAGACCCCCTTAATCAGTCCACTGGATCTTCTGTTGGTTAATCTGGGTGTGCAGGGAGATTCCTGTAGCTGACACTTCCAGCCCAGGGTTCTGCAGCTCCTCCTTCCCAGCCTTCCCAGCTCATTTCCATCTCCCCATGGGGACAGTGCCCAGATGCAATAAAAATCCCTGTCTTTGGAAATTAGAGAATTATGGAATCACAGAGTGGTTTGGGTTGGCAGGGACCTTAAGGATCATCTCATTGCACCCCCTGCCACGGGCAAGGACACTTTCCACCAGACTGGCTTGCTCCAAGCCCTGTCCAACCTTGGATGCTTCCAGAGATGGGCAGCCACAGCTTCTCTGGGTGATTTATGCCAGGGCCTCACCTCCCTGTCCCCTGTGTGTCCTCACTGATGTCCTGGATGTCTGTCCTGTTCAACTCTCCTTTTCCCAGCCCAAGCATCATCCTTCCTTTCCGTGTTTACTTCCCCATCAACCAAAAAGAACAATCCATGGCACTGCCCCTGACAAGATATCACATGTGAAACCCAGAATGCACCCAGCAGAGATCACAAAGTGTGATTACAAACCAGAGCAGGCTTTGACCCACATCCCACCTCTTCCAAGCTGGGTTCAATCATTCCCAAACTCCCTCAGCCCTGCTGAGGTCCATCCCCCCCCAGGATGTGCAGGGACATCGCCACCAGCTGAGCAGACACTGGGGAGGATTTTTTGATTTATAAATCACGAGTGTGATGGGTTTATTCCCTTTCCAGCACCAGGCCAAGTGGGATTCTCCCTTTCCAGGCTGGGAAAGGCACAGGTATAATGGAGTGTGGCCTCATTCCTCCCCCGGGGCACGAGGGAGCACTGGCTGAGCTCCCAAATACCTGCAAGAATTGATCATTCTGTGCCCAATGGGCTGGAAAGAGAAATGGCTTCAAAGGCCAGGAATATGTATAAATGTTGCACTCCAGGAGCTGAAATGAGGCTGGAGGTTTGAATCCTCTGGAGTTTGTCACTTCTAAATGTGTTTTTTCCTCCTGTCAGGGTTTCTCACTGGATATTGGTACCAGTATTCCCAACACCAGCGATGTACTGGTTGGAAAAATGTGTCCAGGCTCCAGTGCTGGGGATTGGATGAGCTGAGTTTGGGTTTTTAGGACCAGGAGACTTTCACACCCCGGGAGGGTGGGCAGGCCCTGGCAGGGGGTGGAATTGGATCTCTAAGGTCCCCTCCAACCCAAACCATTCCACGATTCCACTATAATATACCAGAGGAAAGTGGTGACTGACCTCTCCAAACCATCCCCTTATCCGGGGTGGGGGAGCAGGAGCTGGGAGTGCCCCCCTGAGGCTGCCCTTTTTGGGGCATTTCAGGGAGTTTTACTTTCTCCCTCAGCCCAGCCGAGCCCACCTTGTGTGCCAGGACTCGACGCTTTTTTTTCCCCCAACGCAAGCGCCTCTGCCGGAGCAGGGGGGCTGGCCCGGCACCCCGGCTTTGACGCGCAGCCCTGATGACTCAAGCCTGCGTCAGGTGCTGCGTGTCCCTTCCCATTGAGTTTGGTTGTTTTTGCCTTTTTTTCCCTTTTCTCCCCTAATCGCTCTCCCTTTATTTATTTATTTGCCGGGAGCCGAGCGGAGTTACCTCCCTGCCGTGAGGGGGAGCGGGGCCGGGCGAGCCCAGCGCGCATCCCGCGGGCGGTGCCGGGGCGCGGGGGGGACCCGGAGCGCACCCACCGCTACCTCGCGGCTCCATCAGCTGCGGAGCCGGTCCCGGTCACTGCTCGCCTTTGCCCGGTCACCGCTCGCCTTTGCCCGGTCAGCACCGCTCGCCTTTGCCCGGTTTCCCGCAGCTCCGGGAGCCTCGAAGCGGCTCCGCCGCCGCCCGGTCTCGCTCCCGCCCCCCCCGCACCGGAGCCGGGCGGATCTGGGGGATTTCTACCGAGAATTTGCGCCGTTTCCTTCGGGATCGGGTCGGTTTTTCCCGGGAACGGGTCGGTTTTATTCTCGCCGCGGCTCCAAGGTAAGGATGCTCCCGGTTCCGCTCTCCGCGGTCCCGCTCCCGGTGGTCTCCCCGCCTCCTCGGGGGCTCCCGGATTTGGGTGCCCACTCCCTGTCGGGGCCCTTTTGAGGGGAAGATGCTCAGGGACAGGTCGGGGGGTTAATGGAGGGGGCAGCTGAGCCTGAGGGCATCAGGCGTGGCCCTAAGGGTGGTGGCATCCAGGGCTGGGGGGACATTGAGAGACAGCAACTGGCTTAAGCCACCCCGGGGGAGGGGGGGAAGGGCTGGGGGTCACTGAGGGGTGGCACTGGGTGCCTGCCCGGCTCGTGTTGGTGGAGGGCTCATCCCCTTTGAGGATGGGTGGAAATGCAGCCTCCAGATTGACCTTGACAGTAACATTGGGAGAGGAGAAAGTGTTTGGCTGTGATGCATATTGTAGTGCTGGCCCCTGAAGTGGTGGGGGGGGTTATTGCCTCTCCTTTTATTTGTTTTTATGCTGCTCTCTGAGTATGAATGGTCGGGTTTGAGTCAGAAACATGGGGCTTGGGGTCCTGGTTTTGTGAAATTCCCAGTATTGGGTGTGGGGATACACCCAAAGATGTGTCTTTTGGGTTTGGGCAGCTCCAAATTTCCATCACTCCAAGGATGTGGGGCTTAGACCCACTGGGAAATCTGCTCCCAGTTCTTTGTAGAGGGCCCAGAAGGTGAAATCCTGTTTCTCAGATCATGCCTTCTGTCTGAGGCACCTGAGGTTTGACTCCATCAGGAGCTGATGCAACTATTTCTGGTCTGGGTAGGAAAAAACCCGGAGCTATTCTCGGCAGGGCGGAGAGTTTCTGGTGAATGTTTCTCCAGAGGTGTCAGGACTAGGTCAAGGAACCTGGCTGGGGGTTTGGCTGCAGCTCAGCTGCTCCAAGGGAAATAAAATATGGGTCTGAGCTGTC
This sequence comes from Formicarius rufipectus, assembly GCA_013399695.1. Lineage (NCBI taxonomy): Eukaryota > Metazoa > Chordata > Aves > Passeriformes > Formicariidae > Formicarius > Formicarius rufipectus. The sequence continues at coordinate 231,567 of VXAU01001778.1, read as the reverse complement.
CACTGGGATGAACTGGAGGTGGATCCTCTAAAATCAATAGGAATAAAAGGGTTGAGTTAAAACCTGGGGTGACTCCACTGCTTCTTCAAGCTTGTACAGGGCAGGGCATCTGGAGTCACAAGGACTAAATTTACCCAGAATCAGATTCTGACCTGTAAATCCAGGCAAAATCATCCCTCGGGAAAAGAGGTTCTGATTTTATCTCATCCTGGGCTGCATTTGGAAGTGTTTGTTTACAAATGTACCAGCAGTTGAGGAATTATAACAGGGAAAAGCAGCACTCATGGCAGGATTTGGATGCTGTCGGATGCTTTTTGGGATAAATCATGGCTGGTTTGGGGTTCAGCCACCAACCTTTGGCTGGAGTGGGTGAGTTACGAGACATCATTGAGATCTAAGTGGAAAAAGATCATGTGGTGAATCAAACCAAGCCCTGAAGGGATCATATGGTGGTCGGTTTGCTCTGGTGTCACGTTATTGCAGCCGACATGTGTTTTCATGATACCAAACAAGGCACAAAAGGAGCCCAAATGTGCTGAATCAACGGGCTCAAAAGCTGCGTGACAAACCCAAGTGCCAAGGCTTGTCCCCCTCCAGGCTGCACCTTGTGACCCGTCAGCAAAAGGGCCTTTTCTGGAGGTTTCGTCACACCTCTTGAGGAAAAGGGTAACGGTAGTGTGGGAAAAACCTGGGGGTGGGAAAGGCACCCAATTCTGGGGTGGGCCAGGCACCCCTTGGGATGGGAAGAACTCCCACTTCTGGGTTGGGAAAAGTATCCTTTGGGTAGGAAGGACATGCACCTGGGGTGGGAAAGGCCACCACGACCCACCACCTCTGGGGTGGAGCAGGGGCTGGAGTGGCCCCACCTCTGCTTTCCTTTAGAGGAACTGGGGGTTATTTATAACATCTGGGGGGGGGGGGGTGTAAGGCAGAAGCGGGGGCAGCTCTGACTCATCACAGCTCCTGTGTCACGATGCTAAAGTTGGGTTGGGGGGTTTGTTTGCATGGGAAGGACGTGGAGCATCTCCAGCCCCTCCATGTGGGAAATGGAGCTGCTCCAGGATGGGAGCTCGGCTTCCAGCAAAGCTTTGCCTGTGTTCTCCCATCTCCTCACACCCATCCCACCCAAAGTTTGTGCCTCCCCAGGTGTGCTGTATGAGGAGTGAACACACCTGGTAGCACCGAGTCATCCGCATCAAGCCCTCTGATTAGCCTGGTGCTAATTAACAGGGATTATTATAAAAACGGGAGAATGGGGGCAGCCCTAATGAACCCAGATGGCAAAACTTTTCCCCTTTGGTGCTAGAGGCTGGGCAGGAAGAGCCCAGCCTGGAATAGGTTTAAGATAGAGGTGTTCTGGAAGAACCTTAGCTGGTGGAATGGAATTTTGTGTGACAGGGCTCCAGGAAGGACCCTGGAGCAGGGCTGGGGGCATCAGAGATGCAACACTTCTGCAAAAATCTCCTCTTGGGGCTTGGAAGGGAAGCTTGGATGCTGCCAGGAGGGTCCTGGGGCTTGGAAGAACGGGATGCTTCCAAAGGGTGGGATGTGTCCAAAAGGACTGGCTCTGCCAGGGAGATCCTTCTCCCACTTGCAGGGGTTCTCCTGACCATAAGAAGCAGCAGGTAGGGCCTGGAGTCGTTTTTCCCTTGGTTTTGGAGTCCTTCCTTTCACCCTTGGCTGTGCAGGACAGAAGGATGATGAGAGGGATGATTGTTCCTGGCCTCGCTGCCTCCTGGGTGACCTTGGATCTGTCTGTTCTCCTCCCTGCTCCAGTCTCCCCTATCTGGACTGAGCAGCCTGGCCCTGGGGGCAGGATTTCCCCGGTTCTGGGTGTGGGGAGCTGCAAAAGGATGCTCAGATCTCCCAGACAAGTCCTGAGGATTGATTTCCACCTCTGTGCCTCTGCCCCCCTCCCTTCCCTGCTCCATGACCTTGATGGGGTGAGCTGGATCTTCCCTGGCCTGGTGAGCGGATCCTTCACCAGGAGCATCTTTCCCCGGTCCTTTACAAGTTTTGTGTGGCAGCTGAAGGGGGAGAGATGACAGGACAGGAAGGGACCAGCAGAGAGTCTCCAAGGGTTTAAATACTAATTTTGAACTCGCCCAATCTGACTTTGTGGTTTTTGGTTTTTTTTCCTGCCTTTACTTGCCCTTTATAGACCTAAATGGGATAAATGTAGAAATTGGACACGGGGAGAAGGAATTTTCTGCTGTCCCGTCCTTTGGACCCCCAGAGCTGTTGGTGGCTGCTGTGAATGCCCCTCTCTTCCCTGCCTGTCTCTGCCCTCCCAGGCCCAGCTGAAAGCTTTGCTGACATGTTTCCAGCCTGTTTATTGCTCCCAAGCTGCTTTCCCAAGAAACCAAGGATGGGCTGAGGCAGGACACGTGGTTTGGAACACCCCTCCTCCCCTGACCCGTCCGTGGTGCTGCTGGCAGGGCTGGGGGATGAGCTGCCCTTGGCTCCTGCTGAGTCCTTGCTCTTCCCAAATAGCAGCTTTTCACCAGTGGATGTTTTTGGGAACAGTGGGAATCGAATCTCTAGCCTGGGATTAAATCCCCTGGGTGTAGCAAAGAAGGAGTTTCTCCATGCTTTGATCTGCTGTGGTGGTGCCTCCTGTGCTCAGTTCCAAGGGATATGGGGCTTGTGGATCCATCTGGACATGTGCTGAAGGCCAATCTGACTTTGTGGTTTTTGGGGACATGGATGGAGAAGTGTCACCTGGATGGGGAGTGTCACTTTATGCAAGCTGGAGTCCCAGGCTCAGCCTTAGGGGTCTAGTCTGGGATCAGGGTTGCTTTGCAAGGGATTGGACATGAAGGACTCCACTGGGACCAGAAGGTGGGAATCCTGTTCAAGGACACTCTTAGGAAGAAGGCATCCAAAGGATCTCCTCTCGGCATGAGGAGGTGAGTTGTCCTCAGGGACAGCCCCTGACAGCCTCAGAACTCTCACGGGAGTGTTGGCTGCACTCAGAGACACCAGTCCCGACTCCAGCACAAACTGGTCCTTTCTCTGCCCCTGCTGGGGGAAAACCCATGTTCCCTCTCCAGCTGGATGGCATCTGCACTGGTTTGACCTGGGCAAAGCCTTGGGTGCCTGGTCTGGCAGTACAAGTGAGGTTATTGCTCTGAAAGACCTTAATCTTGTCTTCTAAAGAGACAGAAAAAACTGCACATTTAAGAAAATTAAGGTCACGAGGACTAAGTAAACAAGCTGACTCTCCATCTGTCAGTGACAAGGGGTTTCTATCTCTCTCCAGCCTGGAAAGCTCCTGGTTGTCAGCTGATCGGCCTTGACTTTCTCACAGGGTGGTTGTTTTTTTTGATGGATGAAGTTTTGATTAAATTCCCTTTTCAATCAAAGAAATGCATGGAAATACCTTTCCCAGATGGATTTGGATTGTGCTTTTCAATTTGAGGGCTGGTGACCTTGGGGCTGATGTAAAATACTGGGGCAATGAATAGGAAGGGCCCTGCTGATCCTGCTCTCCATGGATCGTGTCCCTGTGCCAGGTGGGTTGGTGGCTTCCTGCTGGTTCTGGCTGGGATCATCCCACCGTTCTGGCAGGAATGTGGATGGGAAAGGCTGGGTGTGCTCATGGCATTGATGTTGGGAATGATCCTCTCCTCCAGGCCTGGGCAACACCCTCATGCCCACGCTGGGGCTGAGATAGCAGGATGTTCCCCAGAAAACCATGGGAATGCTGTGCCAGAGCCATTCCAGGATCAAGATTTGGATCTCTGCCACCGTTCTCCCCTCTGGTTTAATTGGGGTGCAACTCCCTTGGGGAGGGAGACTCTTCCCTCTGCTCCTTCACCCTCATCCCAGTTTCTAGAGGGCTCTTGGCCCAGTTGAACACCTCCATTGATTCCCCAAATCCTTTGGGAATGTTGCTGTCTGGAGAGTCCTCTGAGAGCCCCTGGGGCTTTGGAGGTGCTGGAAGGACCCCACTCCTCCAGGACCTGCATCTTGCTGCCTCTCAGCCACTCAAGATAACTCAGGGGGGACCTAAACTGAGCTTGAGATCTAGTGGGGGATGTTTTGGAGCCTGCTCTGGCTCCACGGTGCTGGGCTGGCTCAGCACTCCCTTCCCTGGAGCTGGGCATCTCCAAGGGGCTGAGCTGTCCTAGAAATCCTTTGGAATTCCCTGGCCATGGGAGACGGAAGCCTGGGGCCTCAGCCAGCTCATCCTTGGCCTTCTTGGCTCCCTCCCTAATGTGAAGAGATCCTTTATGCCCGAGGCTGAGCCCTCCTGATGCTCCGAGTCGCCCTCCCTCCCGAGGAGCAGGAGCACATCAGGAGCAGCCAACAGCCCGTGGGGGCCTCGCCCAGCTCTGCACAAATCCACGCAGAGCCTGATCCAAACCTGATGGAAATCCCAGCGATTTCCTGGCCCTTTCCCACCCTTCCCATCCCGGCTGAGGATGCTCCAGCCCCCGGCAGCCACGTGCCTGTAATTGCCACGATGGAGCCTGAGCAGTTTCTGTGAACGAGGCCTCGTTAGGAAATTAAACATCGCTGACCCAATCTGGAAAGGAGAATTTAAAGGGCTCCTCCAGAGGAGCCGGATCCAGGGGAGATGTGGAGCCGAGACGGTTGCCTGGCAACGGATGCAGCCGACAGCCAAAAATAGATGATTTTTTAAATTTTTTTTTTTTTAAATTTATTTTTTTCCCCATTAGGAACAGGGTCTGGAAAAGGGGGAACTTTCTTCAGGGGTGAAAAAACCCCACGGTGAGGGTGAAGGAGGGTGAGGTTTCCTGTTGCTGCTGCTTTGCCCCTTCAGTGCCCTGGTTGGGAATGGACTTTACTGCCAGGGCTGAATCTTCTGCTGTGGAAAGGGTTGGGATTGTGGGCTGAATTGGATAAAAAAAATGTGTGTCCAAAGGCAAGAAGAGCTGGAAATGGCTCTGGAAAATCGTGGAGGCAGAAGGAACAGGGTCACCCTGCATTATCCATCCTCCATTCTGGGAGAGACGAGGGCTGGTTTTCCCCAGACCGAGGGGTTGTTCAGGCAGTGCCACCTACCAGATGCCACCTGGGCCTTGGACAAACTTTGAAGTGGATGAGGAAGCCCCCAGGGTGGGGGGCAGATGGCCCTGCAGCCAGGCCAGGGTAGTCATTCCTTTACCCTGCCAGGACACAGTGACCAGCCAGGTGTCCCCTGGGAAGCAGGAATGGAGAAGATGGAAAAGAAGGAAGCCTGGCTCTTCAGGAGAGCCACTTTTTCCAAGATGAAGCACCCCAATCCTAGCTGGATTGGGAGCCACCAGTCCAACCCCAGTTCTCCCAGTATGGAGAGGACGGACATGGTGCTTTCCTGGGCTGGGAATCCCATCAGAGCATATTCCCACAGTGTTCCCAAGATTTTCCAGGTGGGGTGAGATCTGTGGGGCTGATCTGGGTTGTGGACACCCTCTGAGGTGCCTCTGTGCAGGATGAGCCCTCCTGGGCCAGGCTGGAGGCTGGGAATGTGGAGGGGAAGGATTGATGGCTCTGCCTTGGCTGCTGCTGTTTTGCAGCTGTTATCTGCTGTAGAGCTGCCTGGGAAGATTCAACATCAGACTCCAAGGCTTTTTAAGTCACTCCTGATAATGTCTCAGGATGGAGAGATATCCTGGGTGTTTGTCACTGTCCCCTGAGCACTTGTCACTGCCCCCTGAGCACTTCCAAGCTGTTGTGGAGCTGATCCTTGGCTCTGCTGATGGCCAGGAGGGGAGGGAGCAGGACAGGGAAGGCAGAGCTGGATTTGGTGTCAGCCCTTGTGGGACTCAGCTGCTTCCTGGGAGTGTTAGAGGGGAGAAAAGGTGTCACAGTGATGTGAGTGGCTCCATGGCCTCTCCCTGTCCTACAGAGCACAAAGGAATTCCCTGCTGTGGGTCACTGGGGGCTCTTCTCTGTGAATTTCTCCATGAATGAGAGAAGATGTGTCTGTCTCATCCCTGGAAGTCAAGGCCAGGTTGGATGGGACTTGAAGCAACCTGGGCTAGTGGAAGGTGTCCCTGTCCGTGGCAGGAGGTGGGAGTGAGATGAGCTTTAAGGTCCCTTCCAACCCAAACCATCCTCGGATTCTATAATGCTCCACCAGGGAGTTGCTCCTGGCCAATCCTTCATGGAGAAGGGGACCCGCCTTGTCCAGACAAAGGACCCCACGGCCCAGGGTGATGCCTCAGGTGATGTGTCCTCCCCCAGTGTTGCCGGTTCCACCAGAGCATAAAACAAATCCACCCACCTCCTTTAACCCCTTCCCCACCCAGGTCCTGCTGATGCCGAGGAGGTGAGGCCTGAGCTGTAGCTCACACCAGTGCCATTCCCCGTGGGAGTTTCAGCTCCTTCCCTCATCCCACCACCCCCCTGGGGACCACCCGGAGCCGTCCCAATGCCCAAGAACAGCAAGGTGACCCAGCGGGAGCACAGCAGTGAGCATGTCACCGAGTCAGTGGCCGACCTGCTGGCCCACCAGGAGCCCGTGGACTACAAACACAGCGTCCTCAATGTGACGGGAGGAGAGACCTGGGACAAGCAGAAGGAAGGGGATGAGGACCTGGATGCGGAGAGGCCGGCCTGGAACAGCAAGCTCCAGTACATCCTGGCCCAGATTGGCTACTCCGTGGGGCTGGGAAATGTCTGGCGCTTCCCCTACCTCTGCCAGAAGAATGGAGGAGGTGAGACGTGGGGCAGAGGTGGGATCAGTCCTTGGAGAAGGGATTATGAACCAGTCCTAGCTTGCTGAACATTGGGGTGTGGATACTGGGGCAGAACAGGGGTTATTTGGGCTCCAAGGTGGGTTGTTTGGACTTTGATGGTGGAAAGGGGCAGCCAGGAGTTGTGCTGAGATGTTGGAATCTCCTGGACAGCCTCTTCCTAAGGGTTGCCTACCCACCCCCCACTCCAAAGTCAGGACAAGTCCCAGAGTGGGATCCAGGACTTCTTGCTGCAGCCCCTGATTCCTGTTGAGGCAATTTGGAAATCAGGGGGCAAATGGAAAGACAGAATCCCTGCCTTTCTTTGTGACCTGAAGCCACACTGGATAAAAAGGGGAGAGAATCCCAACATTTCCCCGTGTCTTGAAGCCACAATGTGTAGGCTCCAGCTCTTTCTCAAATCATCCTTCCAGCCACCCTGTTCTCATAACCCACCCTGTGCCTCCTCCTTGGGCTTCCAGGAGCAGCCCAGAGGGCCAAGTCTTGTCCAGCTGTGCTGAGACCCACTACCCTTCCTGACCCTGATGATTGGGTGGGTTCCTCATGGTTGACCCAAACCAACCCCCTCCCAGCAGTGTTGAAGGGATGCAGGACCAGCCCAGTGCTCTTGTCTTCCCTTTCAAGCATTCCCTGTTCCTGGCACTGTATCCCTTGTGCCTCTGGCCCCGCAGCTGGAAAACCTGCAGTGCTCTCAATAATTAAAACATCTCTGTTGTCATCATCTGAATGAGTCATTCTGCACAACCTGCACTCAGTCCTTCCCTTTCCCTCTTCCCTTCTACAGGTGGGAAAACTGAGGCACAGAGCTGGGAGCTGGTTTGAGCAGCAATTCCAGAGCTTAGCTGAGGTTTTTCTTTAGCCCAAGTGGTATCATCTGCCTGTCCCATGGGGTAGACACTGATTTTCACCCTTTTCTTCCTCCCTCTTGGCTGGGATTCCCAGCGGGCTGTGCCCAGACGGATGCAGGAACTCGGGAGGGATGGACAGACCATTCCTGGCTGTGCTGAGCAGCCCCGGGATGTCGCGGTGGCTGCTGCCCCTCTGCTGCTCCTCGAGCAGGTGCCTGCGGGGGAGGGTGATTGTGCTGGGAAGAGGATGGGCTGGAGCCAAATTCCCAGGACTCGGTGTGCCGGAGCTGGCACAGGCTGGCCCTGCTGCTGCTGAGCGTGGTGATGCACAGCCTGGAGCCGGTGGCCACCCTCCCAGACATCACAGCAAAAAATATCTGAGATTGGACACGTTTCCATGTGAATCTGTCTGTGTCAGGTCGAGACGCCCCAGGGGGCATTGCAGAGATGGGATGCTCGTGGTCCTTCCCGAATGCCACTGAGCTTCAGCTCCTCTTGCTGCCTGCCCTTTCCCCCTCCCAACAACCCCGAGCTGCTGCACCCCCGTTTCTCTCCCCCCGAGCATTTCTAACGCATCACCCCCAACACGCTGGGTTTGCTGCTTGGAGCAGCATCAGCTGCCCCACGTCCCGCTCGGGGCCGGGACGTCGTGGCTGTCACCGGGCAGTCAATCCAGCCAGGAATTTTCGGTGCCGTTGGACCGTCTGCTGCCCCGTGGGAGGCAGCCACACACTCCCAGTCCGATCCTCGGCTCCTGGCAGGAGGCTGGAGTCGTTCATCAACTGCAGCGTTGAGTCATCGCATCCTTTACGGTCACTTGATTGTGCTTCGGCAGCCGCTGATTTCGCTCCAGCCTCGGCAATTAGATGGGGATTAACCGAGTTTTTAATCTGAGTTATTCCTCTTCCTGTCAGAGGACTTTGCTCTGCACCGGGTGGCCCAGAGGATGCTGCTGTTTGGGGTGTGGGGTGTCTGGGCGGATGTGCTGGGGCTCGGACAGGTGAGCACAGGCAAGACCTGGGGGAGCAGGAGGGCTCCTGCTTCCCTGTGTCTCCGAGGTGGCCGGGAATGTGGCCACGAACCCATGGATCGGCTTATGGAAGTGTCTCCTTGCACAAGTGTCTATGGATTCAGGAGGTCTTGTGTCCCTACACCAGCAGGGAGTGCTGCACCCTTTCCTTCCACACTCGTGTGTTTGCTCCTCTCCACTTCTCTGCTGGCAAGGCTCTGATCTGCATTCCCAGATCATGGATTCATGGTTGGGAATCAATTAGGTTGGGAAAGCCCTCTAAGACAATCAAGTCAAACCCAGCTCTGCCATGGTCACACTAACCCGGGTCCCCAGTGCCACATCCACATGCTTTTTAAACACCTCCAGGGATGGAGACTCCACCGCTGTCCTGGGCAGCTGTGTCAGAGCCTGACCACTCTTTCCATGAAGAATTTTTCCCTAATATCTGATCAAAACCTCCTCTGGGGCACCTTGAGGCCATTTGCAAACAAACAAGTTAGCAGAGCCTGTTCCTGCCTGTCCATCCTTGTCCACTGTCCTTGAGAACAGGGAGATGGGTCCATGATGACCTTTCTCTCCCCTTCCAGGTGCCTACCTGGTCCCATACCTGGTCCTGCTCATCATCATCGGGCTCCCCCTGTTCTTCCTGGAGCTGGCAGTGGGGCAGCGGATCCGCAGGGGCAGCATTGGAGTCTGGAATTACATCTGTCCCCGCCTGGGGGGCATCGGCTACGCCAGCTGCCTGGTGAGTGCACCCACCTCGGGCTGGGTGGGGTGGAACCAAACCCTCAGGGGCCCTATGGGGAGGTTTGAGTGGACAAGGGGTGCTTTTCCAACTCCACTCGTGGACTGGTTTTGGGGATGGGCCAACCCCTGCTCCTTGCAGCCCCACACTGGGGACAGTGTCACTGCTCTGGGATTTGATGCCATGTCCCCTCTCCTAGGTCTGCTTTTTTGTTGGCCTCTATTACAATGTCATCATTGGCTGGAGCATCTTCTACTTCTTCAAGTCTTTCCAGTACCCCCTTCCCTGGAGTGAGTGTCCCCTCGTGAAGAACGGCTCCGTGGCAGGTGAGGGGCAGCCCCGGGGGAAGGGAGGGCTCAGCAGGGTGGGAGCAGCTCCCAGGGAAGGGGGGCTGGGGAGCACTGGGGACCCTCAACATCTGTAGCTGTCCCAGGAGGTTGAGGTGTCTCCTGGAGGCACTGAGTCCTCTCTGCTCCCACTGAACACGTGGAGAGCTTTGCTTTGGGTTGGATGAGGGTCTCCTGCACTCTCTGTCACACCTGATGGGATTTGGTGCCGGTTTGGGAATCCAGAGCGTGGATTTTCAGGCTTCCTTGGTGCTCCAGGCCAGGAGCTGATCCAGAACCCGGCTGCTCCATTGGTGCCTGACTGAGACACTGATGGAGCTAATGGTGCTTAATATCATCTAAGCACCTCCTTGGGACACTCTGAGAGGTTTTATAGCAAATTCAAATGTCTCTCCCTATATTTAACATCTCATTTTTACCTAGAAATGGGTTTATGTCCTGTCTCTTATTCTGCCTGCTAAAAGCAAACTCCATTAATCCCTGCCCCTTAGTTTTCAGAGGTGCCCTGGCTGTTTTGGACATTAGATCAACCCTAAGAGACGGTGGGGGACTCTTCCCCAGCCCCCTCACATTCTCCTGCCTCTAATCCTTTGCAGTTGTGGAGACAGAATGTGAGAGGAGCTCGGCCACCACCTACTTCTGGTACAGGGAGACCCTGGACATCTCCAACTCCATCTCGGAGAGTGGGGGACTCAACTGGAAGATGACCCTGTGTCTGCTGGTGGCCTGGAGCCTTGTGGGCTTGGCCATGATCAAAGGCATCCAGTCCTCAGGGAAGGTGGGTACTGATGGCCACCTGAGCCTGGCTGAGCTCTGCCCTGGAGGCAGGAACCTCCTGGATCACACTCTCCTTTGACTGCGACACCAAATGTCTCCTTTGACACCTGGTTTCAAGTGTTCCCGGGGCTCTGGAAGCAGGAGGTGGCCAGGGGAGGACGGAGACTCTTCCTCCTGGTCTGGGGTGGCTGAGGCGTGCTGTGTCCCCTGGGATGTTCACACCCACTCCACAGCTGGGGTCATCTCTGGGAAGGGTCCAGAATGAAATCAAAAGAGGGTGTAGGGAAGAGGTTTCATCCAACTGACACCTCCAGTCAAGGCTTAACCAGGGCAGCAAATCCACCTGAGCTTCAGCACTGGGAACATCCTGCTCCGAGGGGTCCCACAAAGAATCAGAATCTCAGGTTGTCTGCCTGAGGAACAAACCTCATCCTGGGGTGGGGAACCGTGGGTTGGATGGGGAGGTGGCTGGGTGAGAACTGAGGCTGTGCCTATGTTGGATCCCTCTTGCTCCAGGTGATGTACTTCAGCTCCCTCTTCCCATACCTGGTGCTTGTTTGCTTCTTGGTGAGGGGACTTCTCCTGCGTGGGGCAGTGGATGGGATCATGCACATGTTCACACCCAAGGTGAGAGCCCTCAAACCCTAAACATCTCCTCCTCCTGGCTGGTCACACTCTATTTCCCCTTATTTTTCTTATTTCTCTTATTATTTCCCTACAGTTTCCTTGTTTTCCTCCCCACCCCAAAAATCAGAGCACCAACCCCAAACCACCCCAAATCACCAACACTCAAAATTTAGGGTGTGACCAGGACAGCCAAGAGCCTTACAAACCCACCCCCCTCAGCATCACCCCCATCTCCCTAAGCTGATCACACTGGGGGAGGGGGAAGTGGAGGTGCCCAAGGCCATATAGAATATAAAGACTTCATGGAAAGGTTCTGTCTGGCAACAAAACCTCTGCTGGTGATATGTGCCTATTAATTAAGCAGCTAATTAATTAATTAAGCAGAGATGTAGATGAATCAGCTCAGCCGGCGAGGCTGTTGGAAGATACTAATTATGGGCTCTTGATGGATGATGCTGGGAGGCCTCCAGGCTGCAGCTCTGGCTCCTGGTAGAGGGGGATGTGGTTGGGGGGGATCAGGACCCAGAACAAACCCCCCCAGGTGGGATGTTTGATTTCCAAGTGCTCCAGGTGCTCTGGAAGCAGGAAGGATGGAGACAAGTCACTCGGTGGATTGTGGTTCCCTGGGGTGGGGGGACAGGGACGTGACTCCCCAGGGTGTCCACGGGGAATTTGCAGGGCTTTGCACTGGGGGACGGAGCACTCAGTTTGGGTGCAACTGGGATGGAGCTCCCAGAGACATGGTCAGATTTATTCCTGATCTCTCCATGCTTCAGTTTCCACCTCTGTGGCAAAAAGAAGGACCCGTGGGTGCTGGGTAATGACCTGATCATGGTAGAACGTGAAAATCCCGAATGGTTTGGGTTGGAGGGGACCTCAAAGATCATCTCGTTCCACCCCCATCAGAGCTGCTTCAAAACCAGCCCAGCCTGGAGCACAACAGCCTTCTAATGGAGCTCTGGTTTCACTGGGATGAGTTGTGGGGCCTTCAGACCACTGAACTTCTTCTCCTGTCTTCCTCCCAAGCTGGACAAAATGCTGGACCCCCAGGTGTGGCGTGAGGCTGCCACACAGGTTTTCTTCGCCCTGGGCCTGGGCTTTGGGGGTGTCATCGCCTTCTCCAGCTACAACAAGCAGGACAACAACTGCCACTTTGATGCCACGCTCGTGTCCTTCATCAACTTCTTCACATCTGTGCTGGCCACCCTGGTGGTGTTCGCTGTGCTGGGCTTCAAGGCCAACATCATGAATGAGAAATGTGTGGTGGAGTAAGAGTTGGGTTTAATTTGTTTGGGGTGGGCAGGGCTTTGCTGCTGCTGGTTGTGGTGGGTCTGGGGTAGCAAAGGGCTTTGTTGGACACAAGTTCCTGATGGTCAAGACTTGTATTTCCAGAGATATGCCACTGAGGGAGTTGGGCATTCAGCTCCTCCAGCCTAAAACCCAGCCTTAAGATGGGCTCTTAGTCTGCAAGTTGAAGGTAAATCCAACACATCTCACACCACCTGAGAGGTTCCACTGTCCCTTAGGAATGCTGAGAAGATTCTGGGCTACCTGAATAGCAACGTGCTGAGCCACGACCTCATCCCACCCCATGTGAACTTCTCCCACCTCACTGCCAAGGACTACAGCGAGATGTACAGGGTGATCATGACAGTGAAGGAGGGGCACTTCAAGGAGCTGGGCTTGGACGCCTGCCTGCTGGAGGACGAGCTCAACAAGGTACCTGGTGGCACTCTCAGGAGGTCACCTCCCCCACTGCACCTCCCTGTGTCAGTCCTGGGCACACCAATCAAAAAACTACTTTTAGAGACCCTCCAGCGATGGGGAATCCATGTCCTTGTGATTTTCCACTCATAGTCCCAGCTGGGGTGAGGAGAAGGTCTGTCCATAGCAAGTATTGCAGGGTCATCACCATCACTGGTTCAGTGAGGGAGGCCTGAGACAGCCAGGAGTCCCTGACATGTTTCTTCTCATCACTTGGTCCTGTCTCTCCCTCCACAGTCGGTGCAAGGGACTGGCCTGGCCTTCATTGCCTTCACAGAAGCCATGACCCACTTCCCAGCGTCGCCCTTCTGGTCCGTCATGTTCTTCTTGATGCTCATCAACCTGGGCCTGGGGAGCATGATCGGGACCATGTCGGGCATCACCACCCCCATCATCGACACCTTCAAGGTGCGCAAGGAGGTCTTCACAGGTGAGGGCCTTTCTCCTGCAGACTCCTGGGGAAAGTGTGGGGCGACCCAGTGCCCTGAGGAGTCATTTCAGGGGAGTGTGGACGTGGTGGGTGTGAATTGGACCTTGATGATGCCCAGGAGGTCTTGGTTGTGGAGGCCTTGGTTCCCCTCAGGGTGGTTTGCTGTCCATGAAGGGAATGGACCTTGGAAAGTTTTGGTTCCCCCTGAGGGACTCTGCTGACCCTTCCAGGGAAGAGAATGGACGGTGTAGAGGTCTTGGTGTCCCTCAAGGGGCTCTGCTGACCATGCCAGCACAGGGGTAGGACCTTGGGAGGTCTTGATGCCCCTTGGAGAGCTGAGCTGACCGTGTCAGTGCAGAGAACGGACCTCATGGAGGTCTTGTTTCCTCTTGGGGGGCTCTTTTCACTCTGCCAAATAATGGACTTTGTGGAGGTCTTGGTGCCACTTAGGGGGTTTGCTGACCATGGCAGTGCAGGGAACAGGCCTTATGAGGGTCTTGGTTCCCTTCATGGGGCTCTGATGACCACCCCAATGCAGGGATTGAACCTTGTGAGGTCTTGGTGTCCCTCAGGGAGCTTTGCTGTCCAAGTCAATGGAGGGAATGGACCTTGTGGAGGTCTTGCTTCCCTTTTAGGAGGCTCAGCTGCCCATGTCAGTGCAGGGAGCAGACCTTGTGGATGCCTTGGTGTCCTTCAGTGGGGTTTGTTGACCACATTAATGCAGGCAATGGACCTTGTGGAGGTCCTGGTTCCTCTTGGGGGGCTCTGCTGACCACCCCCGTTTGCTCCCCACAGTCGGTTGCTGCATCTTTGCCTTCCTGGTGGGGCTGATCTTTGTGCAGCGCTCTGGGAACTACTTTGTCACCATGTTTGATGATTACTCAGCCACTTTGCCTCTCACTGTCGTGGTCATCCTGGAGAACATCGCTGTGGCCTGGATTTATGGCACCAAAAAGTAAGGAATTTGCACAGCCGAAGGAATAACTGTGCCGTGACTCTTGGCTAACCCCCGCTCTCCGTCCAACTCCTTTCCATATGTTTTATTCTCCAAGAGAAACACTCAGTTCCTCTTGCTTCCCCTGCCCTGTCCTGGTGTAACCCAGCCCCCGGAGCAGGTCCTCCTGCTGGGTATCTCCTGTTGGTTGTGGTGCTCTGTCACCTGTGATTACCCTTTTATTTTCCTGAGGTTTCCAGGTCCTCCTGCAAGGACACATTGTCTCCCTCAGTCTTTTTGCTGTTCCTAAGTTGACCAGAGGAAAGGATGCTCCAGAAAACACTCCAAAGGCCTTTTCCTTAGTTTTCCAAAGGTCCTAGAGGCTTGAGGAACACTGAGTTGCTCCTCAGGACCAGCTGGGTTCTTCTTCAGACTCTACCTTGAGCATAACTTACAATAGGGGCTCCTGGAAGGGAGTTTCTCGCTTAGAGGTGGGGAGAAGATCAGGATTCTATCCCTTTCTGGCAGGTTCATGCAGGAGCTGACAGAAATGCTGGGATTCCGGCCCTATCAGTTCTACTACTACACCTGGAAGTACGTGTCGCCCATCTGCATGGCCGTGCTCATGACCGCCAGCATCATCCAGCTGGGAGTCAGCCCCCCGGGATACAGTGCCTGGATCAGGGAGGAGGTGAGAGCAGACCCCTGCCCCATCCCAGGGGTCCTGGCTGAGCAGGGGGAGCTGCAACCACCTTGTTCCTCCCACCTCTGTTCCCCTCTCCTGGGGGACCTTCTGCTTGTCCTCTGCAAGCAGTCGGGTTTGTCCACTCTGCCCAGATATCTCCACCCAGCTCTGTCCGTGGGATGAAGTTGGAGTGTGGATTTTGGTTGATCTTTGTGGGCAGTGCTGTGTCCTTCCCCTCAATTTGAACCCACCTTGTGCCAGCTCCAGGTGTCCCTGAGGACAGGAGGCAGCAGGAATTGTCTCACGCTTCATTTGAAGATGTTGAGGGCATCGCCTTTGCTGTTTCAGCCCCTTGACATCAATATCTGTCCTTTCCAGGCTGCTGAGAAGTTCCTGTTCTACCCGACTTGGGCCATGGCCATCCTCATCTCTCTGATCATTCTGGCATCCCTCCCTCTGCCCTTGGTCTTCATCCTCCGGCAGTTCCACCTCGTGTCCGACGGCTCCAACGCCCTCTCTGTCACCTACAAGAAGGGCCGGATGATGAAGGACATCTCCAACTTGGAAGACAACGACGAGACCCGTTTCATCCTGAGCAAGGTGCCCAGCGAGACGCCCTCCCCCATGCCCACGCACCGCTCGTACCTGGGGCCGGGCAGCAATTCCCCGCTGGAAATGAGCAGCGCTCCCAATGGACGGTACGGGAGCGGATACCTGCTGGCCGGCACCCCCGAGTCCGAACTGTGACAGCCCCCCTGCCCACCACCCCCGCCGGCAGAGGAGAGCGCTGGGGAGTGGATCCTGGCTGTCCAGGCAACGGGAAAAAATTCATTAACAAGGAAGATGAAGAAGAAACCCCTGTTAAAATCGTAACCCAAAGCAGCCGTTCCTAAGGTGACGCCGGGAAGGAGGGATTGCGGTAGGGGCAGGACTCCTCCGACAACCCTCAGCTGAAAGGCAGGACCGCCCCGGGAAGGGAGGAGGAGCAAGAGATGCTGCAACACCTTCCTGAGAGTCATTCTCAAACCTGAAGCAAAGAATCTCTCTTTTCTGAGCAGCTGGTAGTTGGAACAAGGACCTGGAAGCAGGTTGGGAAGCCAGCCCTGCTCCCTCCTGCCTCCCAGCGCTCTTCCCTCCCCGTCTTTGTCCTTTATCCGGGAGGAGTCATGGCCTTATTCCAACGAGCACAATTTAACCCTCGATGTTCATAGCACAAAAAGGTGCTGTTGTTGTCACCATCGTTGTTGTTGTATCTCCTGTAGGTTTTTATAGCTGTGGACACACCCAAATAACCCTCTGAATTCTGACCAGGGTTGGCAGGGAGCAGCACTGGGTGGTTGGGACAGTGGATCCCTGGAATCTTTGTTGCCACCAGCATGGGGACAGTGGCTGGGGGTTGTCTGGAGGCACAGAGGTGGCACAACCACGGAATGAAGTGGCAGTTTTTGTGTTGAGTGGCAGAAAGACCTTTGAAGTGATGGTGGTTTGAATGTGTGAGTGTTTGTGGGGTCTGGCTTGAATGTGTGAGTGTTTGGGGTCTGGAGCTCTCTCCTGGAGTTACTCCTGACGTGTGGGATGCTCTGCCAAGCCAAAATCCCTGGCATGGTGATTGTCTCCTCTTGCTCCTCTCTTCAGATGTCCCAGAGGGACATACAGAAGAGCTGTGGAACATTTAGTCCTACCACAGTCTTGGTTTAACTCTCAGGAAACCACGCCCTGACTTACCTCCTGTGCCCCCCAACCTGAGGGGAGCTGGGCACTGATTCTCTCTGGACATGCCTCCTCTTTTCTGCTCGTTTCTCCTCATGTTCCCTTTGCACCCCCACAGGAGCTCACCAGCCTTTGGATGAGGGTGACCAGTTTTTGGGCACCACAGGCATCCACAGCTGTTGGGAGTCAGTGCCAGATCCCAGATCCCCTCTAGCTCCTGATGAGGTTGGTGAGCCCCATTTTGAGCCCAGGGGCCTCTGTTGTGCCCATCCATGGATTTTTTGGGATCAAATTGATGTGATTTCATACTGTTTCTTCCCAAGCTGGCTGGAAAAGGGTGGGATTTCCCAGCTCCGAGTCTCCCCCACTGCCACTGAGGGTCATTTCCCTGAATCTGACCTATAGCCACGCACTTTTGCCAAGAGTACCAGTGTACCTTGGCACATTCCCTCTTTCCCAGGGGAACGGGGAAGCACCAGCCTGCTTGGACCCTCTTTCCCACTCAGCACCTTGCTGTGGCCTCCAAAACCTGGGGGAGCACCTCCTCCTTGGTCCTGCTGGGCTTGCACAAAACTCCACGAGTCCTTCTGCCCTTTTGATTTTGTTTGAAGGCAGAAAGCACTTGGTCCATTCACCACATCGCTGACTTCTCTCAGCATTCCCGGGGCCAGGAGGTTCCCTACAGTGACATCTCTTGTGGGTTGTGATCCTTAATTTATAGTCCTTCTCCATGGGCTTGGCTGGTGACCTGAGACTCTTCCTTGACAATTAGCTCAAGCCTTTCATCACCCATTTTTCCAGTGGGGGAAATGGAGGCAGCTCAGTGATGGATCTGGAGCCTCTCAGAGCCATGTGGTCAGGGTCAGCCACGTTCCCCCTTCTCCATCCACTCCAATGTCTTTCTCCATGGAAGGGGACACAGAAGCCCCCTCACTACATCATCTCTGAAAGGGAGAATCCCAAACTTGGTGGCATTTCCTCCTCCTTAATCAACATGTTCCCTCCAATCTCTATTTGTGTCCATCTTCACCTGACCAGCAAAACAGGATGAGCCAAATCCTTGCCCAGGATCCCCTTCCTGCTGCCCCAGATCCCAGGGACTGGATTCCCCCCGTAGCTCCCATGGAGTTAATGGAGCAGGACACCTCCCACAGCCAAAAAGCTTCAGCCCATCCATGCCCAAGGGTGTGATGCTCCTTGAACCCCGGGGGAAGGATCCAGCCCCCCTGCGTCTCCCGGCCCATTTCCAAATGAGCCAGGGAGGCTTTGATTTCCTCCCCTCTTCTCGCAGCATCAAGAGGCAAAGTCAACATGAAGGCAACGAAAAAGGCTATATTATATATATATGTAAAAATATATACAAAGAGGGGAGATGGAATAATAACCTAGAGATTCTCTATTGTATATTTATTCTGTAAATATCACTGTAAATGCTGTTAAATGACAAACCGTATTCCAAAGTGACCCGTGACTTATTTTCATTCCCAGTGCTGTACAGATCAATTCCCCTTCCAGAGAGAGGTATATTTTTACCTTTTTATTTCATGTCCGTGGTGGGTGGATGTCCCCTTCCCCTCCCAGCCCCAGTCCAGGGAGGGTCCAACTACCCTGGGCACATCTCGCAGAGAGAAAGAGGAGGAGGAGGAGGGACGACACCTTTACTTTTACTCGTGGAAATGCTGTATTTTGTCGTGGTATTCGATGTTAGACACGGGGTGTTGGGGGGGAGTTTCTGTGTGTATTGAGTTTTAAGTGGTCCGTGTTGTCTCGTGCGCGTCCGTGCGGGGGTGTGAGCGTGTCCGTGGGCGTGCCTGGGTTTAGGACTCACTTCTGACTCTTATCTCTCACTTTTCGAGCCTGCCTTGGGTGTTTCTCCCGCTCGCCAGGGCAGGTTCTTCCCCCACACGCCTCTTCGTGGTCCCGGGCTCTGAGTGGGGCCGACCCCATGTGGCTTTTAGCCCTAGCAATGACATTTCCCCCTCCTTCTCTGCACAGAGGCACAGGGAATAGCTGCTAGTTGTGAGCACAGGCACTTTTCAGTTTTCCTCCCGGCAGTGGCACAGGGAGGGGGGAACCGCTGCCGATGTCCCTGTCCCCCCACACCAGCTCCCTGCTCGGTTCCCAGCCCAGATCCTGCTACTTGGAGCAGGCTGTTGTCCTTGGCCAGGGGACAAAGAGATCCTGGGGGATCAGGAGGGGGTCCAAACTCTGTGGACAGAGCTGGGGAGGAGTTCAGTGGGGCTGGAGAGGGCACAGGACGTTTCAGGAGGGTATCCACCCTGAGATGTTGGTCCAGGCCATAGGGTGGGGTTGGGGTGCTCTGCTCCAGGGGCTGGACCTTGATCTCGGTGCAAGGCAGAGGGGATGGACAGAGCCAAATCCCCAGGTTCACCAATGGCTCCTTCCCCTCAATCCCTCCAAAACAGCCTCTGCCTCACCTCCCAGCTCTTACCCAGACCCAGCACCTCCAGGAGCACCTCACTCTGCCTTCTCCTGTTCCTGATCCATCCCTGAGCCTGGATCTCATTGGCAGGAGCAGGAGCAGAGCCGGGTGGCCTTGGTGCCTGGCAGGGACAGGGCATGGCCATGAGGGCCCCCAGGATGGAGCTGCTTCCCCTGGGGAAAGCACAAGGCTGGGGAAACCCTCCTGTACAGGTCAAAGCACAGATCCCATAGTGACATCCCCTGTATCCCCGTAGCTGGAGTAGTTCCCACTCAGGCTCCTCAGCCATTGAGAGAAACCCTGTAAGAGCTGTATCAAAGTCTGATTAAAAGTCTCTTCTTACCAAATCCCTTCTCACTGAATCTCTCTGCCTCTGTTTCCTTTCTTTGGGTGGGTTTTGGGTCTCTCTGAGGTTTGGAGTGGCAGAGAGATAAAACAACTGGCATCGCTGGCACCCAGGGGTGTCAGGGTCTGTCCTCTGCTCTGCCCTGTCACCACTGTTGTCCTTCTATGTCCCCTCATCCCTTCCTCCATCCAGCATCAGCCCCTGCAAGGGGCTTGTTCAGAGCAGGCAGAGCTTCAGGAGCATCGTGGAGGTTGTTTTCCACCATGGACCAGTTCAACCAGTACACGTTGGCTTTATGGGGCACATGGACTGGTGAGAGACCGAGTCTGCTCCTCTGCACAAGGCCCTGCTAACAGTGCTGAGGGCTTACCCTGAGCTCTGGGAGTCAGGAAACTCTCCCTGGATCTGGGATTTCCAGCAATCCCAGATGCCTCCAACTGCTTGGAAATAGCTTGGCAACAGGTTTGGTGGGAAGCAGGGTTTCCTCTTCCCTTCCCTCCCATCTCTGGTCTCTCCTTCGGCTTCTCCAGGGCTGATCCAGCCCCAGGGAACACGAGGAAGGGGAGAAGAATTCAGGGTGAGTCCCTGGGCACTGGGGATGCCATGGGGCACTGCCTTGGCCATGAACTGAAGTTGTCCCCACACAGTGGCAGCTGTGGAGGAGCAGGGCAGGATTTGGGGGCACTTCTGCACCATCTGGAGATGCTGGTGCAGGATTGGGACGAGTGTCTGACACGGCTGGAGTAGCACTGCCCAGGGAGGGGACAGGAGGGGGCACAGGGGTATCTGTGCCCAGAGGGTGTCCAGGACTTGGTTCTAGGGGAAAACATCCCCCAGGAGAGATAACCAGGACAATGGGACATGTAGGACAGCTGTGATCCCACACTGCCCCGTTCTGTGGGAGCAGGCCTCGAGATGGCAGCTCCTCCTCCTCCTCAGCGAGGGGGCACAGAGAGGGATGCAGGAGTGCGGGTGCAGCACCCGTGGAGTCCCACCGGGAGTGGTGGTCACTGCTGTGCTGAACTGGCTGGACTCAGCCCTTCCTGTGCTCCCAGAGGGGCCAGTAAATCCCAGGGAGAGGTGAAGGAAACAGACTGGAAAGGGCAATTCTGGCCCTTGGGGGATAGATAAACAACACAGAAATGGGTCCAAATGCAGAATTTAAGCCAAATACCTACTTTGAAAAAAAAAATGAATTTCCTGTGGCAGTGAGGGAGGGAGGGAGATTTCAGAGCATGGTGGGAGGTGAAGGTCGGTGCTGTCGGATCGGGGTGTGGATTTTGGATGTCCCATCTCCAAATGTCTCTGAACCAGGGTACGGACACACGGTGGAGCTGCTACAGCAACATTTTGCTGCGATTCCCTGAGCACCTCAGAAAGAAAAAAGGACAGTTATCCTGATGTTCAAAGACAGGGAAACCGAGGCACAGCACCGCTCCCTCTCACTTCAAAGCCAGGGGATCCCCGCTCCAGCCCAGCCTCCTCCCCCTCCCAAATTGCTTTTATGGAGCAGAATTGCATCAGCGATGCTGTGGATGGAGCCAGATGATCCCCAGAGCAGCCACACTCCTGTTTTCCCTGCCTCGGCTCCAGCCGGAGTGCAGGACACAAGGTGGCACTGTCAGACCGAGCACGGGGACCTCGCCCGCAATTTGGGGAGCATTCCCTGCGTGGGAATCAGGGGATGAGCCGAGCACCCTGTCCAGGCAGAGGCCGTGGAGGGATGGGGCTGCAAACTCTTGTCTGTGCAACCTGAAGAGCTAAAATGGGTAATTTTAGCTGAAAAATTCGCCTGGCAGAGGCAGACAGAGGGGATTGGTTTTGCCCATGGTGTGACAGCTTTATTTTTTTTTTTTTTTTTTTTTGTAATGGGTTTTTGTTCTTTTTTACCACAGGAAACCCATTAAAAATCACTTTAAAGCGACACTGATTTTAAGTGAGAGCAACTTCTAGNTTTTTTTTGGAAGACTCACCGGCAAGAGAGTGTCCAGAAGGGCTTCTTGGGGCTCACACCCTGCAGAAAGGGTGCCGTGGGTGCCACCACCCACAGACCAGAGACGGATCTGTCCCATCAAAAAACATGATGGCAACAGGGCAGAGAGCTTGTTTGGAGCATCCTGGGGTTCCCAAACTCAACATACATTTTGTTAACAGAATCCTGGTCTGGAAGGACCTGGAGAAGCTGCTTTGGCAGTTTCTACACCAAGGCTGGATTGTCTCTCCCTAAACTGGTGCAGTCCACCTTCTTCCTCCATCCCCCCATGGATGGAGACATGGCAGGTTCCCAACCTGTCCCCAACTTCTCCATGAGGCCACTCAGCCCTCTGAGCATCCTCTGACCTCTTGAGCTGGTCTCCCACCTCTGGGGACATGCCTGATGTGCTGGACCATGGGCCAGGCTCGGGGTGCTGGGCTGGGTCAGGGGGAGAGACCAGTGGGGGGTGGACTCAGTGATCCCTTACCATGTCTTCAGGACCCACCCAAGACCTGTGGCTTTCCAAGCTGGAGCTGATTGACCTTCTGATCTTCCGGCTCCTGCTCTTCATTCCATCCTTCTCCTGGATGTTATCTGAGATGCCTCGAGCCTTGCAGGAGGTCCCTGCAGAAGTAACTCCCTCTTGCTCCAAAAAGGCCCTTATTCATGCAGCTCTTGCCATTTTCTCTCTCTCTTTTTTTTTTTTCTTCCTTCTCTCCCCCCCCACCCATGGACATTAAAAATCCAAAGGCATATTTAGAGAGCAGACAGCTTTGGGCGGGTGTTGCTGGGCTAAAAGATCTCTTCCTTTCCCAGATACAACCCATTTGTCTGCCTGGCCACCTCCTCCCACCCCAGGAACGGCCGCGCTTGGGTGCACGGAGCTCTCCTGGGTGGGATGAAAGTCTCCGGATAAAAAATTAGCCTCAGTTCGCAGCATTCCTTCCTCCTGGCCAAACTCAGCCTCATCGCCGATCGGGAGCTGAGCTGCGATGCCTGGCCGGTGATGCAAGGCTCGATTTTTGCAGCACGGTTTTCCCTGGGGCTACAGGCGCTCCCGCCGGTGCAGCTCCGGGTGCTTTGGGTGTGGAGCTCCGCCAGCCTCCCCCTGCTCGGGATCCGGCCCTGGAGGCTCCGGAGTTGCGGGCACAGTTGGAGCAGGGCTTGCTTGGTGGTAAGATCTGAGCGTGGCCGTCGTGCCTCGTGGTTTTGTTTTATTTTTGGGTGGAGCTTTTGCCCTCCAACCTCCCTCTGCACCCCCCGGGTATGGGGGCACATACGAGGAGGCAAACCTGGGCAGGGTGTGACGAGGGGGTCTTGGGGGGAGACGCACCACACAGCGCTGGGAGGTGCAGAGAGAGCTGCTGGGGCAGCACCTCCCACTCGGGTGTCCCCTCGCCCCGCACCAAGGATCGCTTCACAAGTACTGACCCCTCTGGATCAGCCCCCTCGCCTCAACAACAGGCCTGCACTGGGCT
Organism: Formicarius rufipectus; assembly: GCA_013399695.1. Taxonomy (NCBI): domain Eukaryota; kingdom Metazoa; phylum Chordata; class Aves; order Passeriformes; family Formicariidae; genus Formicarius; species Formicarius rufipectus. The sequence continues at coordinate 208,739 of VXAU01001778.1, read as the reverse complement.
TGGATCGCTTCCATGGCCCTCAAACCCTGCCCCGTACACCCCCACCACCCCCCGGCACCAGCAGCGCCAGTGCAGGAGTAAATAGCGCTGGCAGGATGAGTCCCGCCTGTCTTCCCCGGGGTGGCAACCTCGGCCCCTGGGGCACCGCAGCTGCCCCCCAGCCCCAGGAGACGGGGCTGAGCATCACCGGCGCCCCGGGGGTGTAGGAGCCGCCTAGGAAGCCCCGGGGGCTGGGGTGGTCGTACCCCGAGTCCCAGCCTCGGCGGTGGCGGAGGGTAAGGGGCATCGCTCACGCAGGAGCCGAATAGGGCGGAGAGATGCTCGGGGAAGGTGGTGGGAGGGAAGGGGGGCCAGGTCTGCCTGCGGTCCCCCAGCACCCCGCTGGCCTCAGGGTCGGTCTCTCCTGACCTCTCGGTGAGCGAGGGATTGCGAGCCAGGGAGGGATGGGATCTGCGGGAGCCTCTGCCAAGAGCTGGCTCCAGATCCGCAGGCAGCTCTGGGCTGCATTTCCCCTCCGGCGCGAAGCGGAGCTGGGGTGTCCGGGGTTCAGTCCTCGCTGACACCGACCCCCCGAGACCCTCGGCAGCACGTCGGGCCCCGCGGGGAGGTGAGCTGTGCCCCAGGGTGCGGGGCACCGGCG
>VXAU01001778.1:163322-207770 GCA_013399695.1 Formicarius rufipectus | reverse complement strand
GCCCCGGGCCCCCTCCATCCCGCACTTGTTGCTGCCCGGCAGGGCTGGGCCGGCTCCTGGTTTAGGGCGGTTTTATTCGGGGGGGTGGTTTGGGAGGCGGTGGAGGTTGCAGCCTCCCCTGCTGTCCCCCGGCAGCCAGCGGTGTCCGGCTCGGCTCCAGCTTGCTCCCCCCGCGGCCAGAGCCGAGCTTGAGCTTCCCCTTTTCTCCTCCCCAGTCCCATCGGTGCCCCCCTCTCCCGCCTTCGCCGACCCCCAGCTCCTCTCCGGGAGGAAGGGAGTGCGTTCCGTGCATCTCCCATCCACCGAAATCTATGATCAGCTCGGTGTGTGTCTCCTCCTACCGTGGACGCAAGTCTGGGAACAAACCACCCTCCAAAACATGCCTGAAGGAAGAGATGGGCAAAGGGGAAGAGTCGGACAAGATCACCATAAACGTGGGTGGCACCCGGCATGAGACCTACAAGAGCACCCTGCGGACTTTGCCGGGCACCCGCCTGGCCTGGCTCGCCGACCCCGACGCTCAGAGCAACTTTGACTTCGATGGGAAGAGCAACGAGTTCTTCTTCGACCGCCACCCTGGGATCTTCTCCTATGTGCTCAACTACTACCGCACGGGGAAGCTGCACTGCCCCGCGGACATCTGCGGACCCCTCTTCGAGGAGGAGCTCACCTACTGGGGCATCGACGAGACGGACGTGGAGCCCTGCTGCTGGATGACCTACCGGCAGCACCGCGACGCCGAGGAGGCCCTGGACATCTTCGAGAGCCCCGAGCCTGGCGGAGGGGCCGGTGGGGAGGAGCCCGAAGAGGAAGGGGGTAGGGAAATGGCCCTGCAGCACCTGGGCATGGATGACAGGCCCCCCGGGGCAGCAGGGGCTGCTGGAGGGGGTGGCTGCTGTCGGAATTGGCAGCCCAAGATGTGGGCGCTCTTTGAGGATCCCTACTCGTCCAAGGCGGCAAGGGTAAGGTCCCGAACACACCGGTGGGGAGGTGGGATGGGTGGGTTGTGTCTTCATCTCCTCATCCCTGTGGTGAGTTGGACTTTCCTCGTGGGTTATGTGGGTCCTCTCATTGCCACCCCCCTCCTGCTATGGGGCATGTGGGCCATCTCCCATCCTACAGGACACCTCTTCCATCATCTCCCAGTGCATTACAGAGGGGGAGCTCGGCTGAAACTGGGAACAAGCCCAATCCCTGCCTGCTTTGCACCCTCAGGTGCTGCCAAGGGCACCTCCTGGGCACATGGAGATGAGGGGCTGTCCTTGGCAGGGCAGAGTCCTGGCAGAATTTCAGGATGTTCTAGAATGGGCAGGATGCTTGGGTTCCTCTTGCTGGGAACATGTGCCCACAACAACCCCCACATTCAACGACCCAGCTATGGAAAGGGGGTCAGGGAAGCAAATGGGATCCACACGGCTGTCCCCATGGAGCTCATGCTCTTCTTCTGCAGAAGCAGCAGTCCCAAAGGACACTTCGTGGCCCCCTGTGCCCCACTGTCATTGTGCTGACGCCATCCACGGTGCCCATCAGCTCGTGGTGCCCGCCAGCACGTGCAGGCACAGGCACTCAGCTCTTGGCACACAAAACCCACCCCAACCCCCTCATCCACACATGTCCCTGAGGCCCCCACGTGAGCACGACCCCTCACCCACAGCTCCCCATGGCCCTCCCTGGGTATGCAGACAGTCCCTACCCACGGGCACGGACATACCCAGGATGTTTCCCCCCAAACCAGGCTCATCTCCAGGCTCTCTGTGCATGTGTCTCAACCACTCTCAGATCACGCCCAAAGCACTGCCCACCGACCCCCAGACTCCCACCCCATAACCACCCCTCGTCACACCCAGCTTACAAACCTCTCACACACACAGATGGGCATTTGGGATCAAAATGGAATTCTGGATGCGCTTAGAAGTGTAAAAAAACTCCATCAATGGCAAGAAATCCTGCAGGCATTTGACACCCACCAGCAGGGGCAGGAGGCGGTTTGGCAGGGAGGTGCTTTGGCAAAACACACACACGGACACAGACACACGGACACACAGAGACACAGACAGACAGACACACACACACACAGAGACACACAGAGACACAGACACACAGAGACACAGACACAGACAGACAGACACACACACAGAGACACACAGAGACACAGACACACGGGGACACAGACACAGACAGACACACGGACACACACAGACACACAGACAGACACACACACACACAGACACACAAACAGACACACACAGACACACACACAGAGGAGGCTCTGGCAGCAAGAGCCAAACTCCTTCTAAAAGGGGGAACCTGCTCCTTTGCCCATCTCTGAGGGCTCATCACCTCGGGGAGATGCTCTGAGTTGTGCAAAGCTCCAAATAAAAAATTAAATGGAATTAAAAATAAACCCAAGCATAATAATTCAACTATTTTTTTTTGTTTGTTTGTTTTGTTTGTTTCCCATGGTATTATTCAGATCTGCTTTTCCTGTGTTTCCTGCTTTCCTGTGTGTTGAGCTGCTCCTGGAAAGGCATTAGCAGGAGGAATGTGTTGGAGGGAGAAGAGGTGGTTGTGATGGAGCCCTGGCTGGGGCTGGAGTGGGACCAGTTTGTGCTGGGAACAATCTGCATCTTTCCCACTGCTCTGTGCTAAAGGCTCCGCAATGCCATGGGAATGGTCATTCCTCCAGGTCACCACTGGAAAATATTCCAGTATGGCTTGGGAGAAGGGGAAACTGAGGCACAGAGCAGTGAAACCACCCCAAGGGCGTCCAACCTGCCCAGTGCTCCCAGTCCCTGGGCTGGAGCCAGCATCCAGGACTGGGATGCTCTGGGATCCACGAGCATCTCTGTGGGTGCAACATCCGTGGTGCTGCACTGATGTTTTGCCGTGGTTGAGGATTGAGGTGGTTGGGATTTCTTTAATTCTACCCCATTTTAGGGTCTCCCCCTTCCTTTCCAGAGCCAGAGGGCTGCTACTGGTTACAGGGAATGCTCCAGAGCAGCCAGTCTGGTGCATTTAGCCAAACCTTGGGAATCAGATGTCCCAGGTTATCCACGCACACGCTCGGCTGTGCCACTGCTGTGACTCAGAGTCTTGGGAGCTGGATTTCTCCTCCCCCCAGAGCAGCACCTCAGGCCCTGACTAAGTTGGCTCCTCACTATTTCCACCTTTCCCTCCCTCCAGCACTTCTCCTGAGCTGGGAACTGCATGGTTAGAAATCCCTCCTGTTTTTAGCCCCTTTTCCATGTCCCAGTGATGCCCATGGGATCGCTGGCTCCTCAGTCCAGTCAGCTCTTGGGGAATTTAGTCCCAGTTCGAGTTTAACACTTTTTCTCCACAGGGGAACTGCCCTGGTTGGGATTTCATCTCCACTTCCAAACTGTTTGCTTGAAGCTCCTCATTATTTTTCCCACGTTGGGGAGTCCTGACCTCACTTCCATGGGCACTTCCAGGCTGGTGAGCCCCTCTAGGGTCATGGATTTTTTGGGGAACACCCATCTCAAGCTGTTGAGCACAGGTTGAGCTTCTGATCATCAGCAGGTTCTGGAGGACTTGTTTGGTGGGAGTTCTGGTGGTACTGGGTGAATACATAAATATTATTTTGTTTTAAAGCTATTTTGAGAAAGGAGCTTGAGTTTGGAGCAGAGACTGAGACATTTTAGGTCAGAAACAAAACTGGAGCAGCACTGTTGATTTTGGGGGGACACACGATGGTTTGCATCAGCTTTGAACCTGAATCTCCTATTTTTAGAGGTTGCTTTTGCTCCTGGGCCTTAATCAGGTCTCACCTCACGCTCACACAGCAGAGCCGCTTCATTACCTGAGTGTTCACAGGGTCTCACTCCCTTCCTTGATGTTTTGTTTCTTCTGACCTTGCTTTGAATCCAGGTTTTTACTCTTCAAGTTTTCCTGAGATTCCCTACATGGGGAAACTCAGGAACGTGACTCAGCCCTCAGCTGAAAGCAGATTATTTTGGCTGTGCCACCACAGCCATTTGTCTGGCTAAACTGGCCTCAGGATCCCACTTTGCATTGGATTTGCTTCCCAAAGTCCATGTGGAATATTGGCCTTTGGAGCGACACGTGATCCATTGGGGTGTGACTGAGGGGTGAGGAGCATCTCATCCCACCCCGAGCAGGTGTCTGGGGTGGGAAAATCACCTTCCAGAGGCGTCTCCAGCAGTCAATGCCTGGTTTAGCCTCCACAACAAACCCGTGGAAGGCTCTCTGTGCTGGCCCCCTGCGGGTTTGCCCTTGGGGACACCCCTCAGGGACGCTCCTGGCAGGCTCTGGGCTGCCAGCGCGGGGTTGGGTTTTTCTTCAGCGTGACTCAGGCTGGCTGTGCTGCTGATTCACTCCAGCCAAGGACCAGGGCTGTCTCCTGGAGCAGCCTCTGGAGCAGCTCTGCCCAGTGCAGCCTCTGGTGTGGGTTGGACGGCAGCGGTGTCATCCTGCTTGCTGCTGGTGCAGCAAAGGGGCTGGAGCAGCATCTCCTCCTGGGGAGCCAAACCCCCTGTGTTCTGGGGAAGGTAGAACAAGAGCTTTTCTGCTCAGACGCTTTGTATTTTTTTGGAAAGAATGCTGTGGGTAAAGGACTCCTCCTGAGCTCATCCTGGAGAGGGGGCTGAGCAGGATTCATGGGGCACCACAAGGTGGGTCTTTCTGGCACAGCCTCTGGTTTTCACCCTCCTTGCCAATATCCATGGGGAGGAAGTGGCATGGAAGGGTTAAAGGCCTCACTGGTGTGACAGAGGGGACAGAGGGGAACATCTGGGTGCCACCAGGTCTGGGCCTCAGTGGGAGGCTGAGCTCTGTCTGCTCCTCTCCTTGTCCTGCTCTCTCAGTCCTGGGACCTTCTGTGGACACATCACCCACCGCTGACCCTCAGGGAGCAAGGAGGGGGTGAAAGGACATCTCTGACACATCCAGACCCTGAACCTCACAGTCAGGAATGATGGGAACCTCTCATCTGGTGCTGTATGGGGTGAATGTGGGGGAAAACTCTTTGAATTTGTCCTCTTAAAATTTAAGAATTAAATTCTTAAATTTTGTGTCTGTTCCCAGTGGAGTCTTGCTCCAATCCCAGGCTGTTCCAGGTCTCCCTCCATCCCCATCACTCATCTCTGGCACCTCTCCAGCCGCAGCTGGAGCCCACCACACCTTCCCTTGCACATGTTGTAGTACTTTAAGAAGGGTTCTGGACAGATGGCTCCAGACACTAAGGTCTGGGCCAGGTCGAGGGATCTCTCCCCACTCTCCACCCTTGGTTGTGGGCTGGTGGGTTTGAGCCTCCTCCAGGGAGGGAGAGGTTGTCCCACATCACTCACAGCCCCATGTAACTCCTGCTTTTTCCAGGTCGTTGCTTTTGCCTCCCTTTTCTTCATCCTGGTCTCCATCACAACCTTCTGCCTGGAGACACACGAGGCCTTCAACATCGATGTCAACGTGACAGAGACCCTCGTGGTCGGCAACACCACGACGGTGCTGCTGACGCACAAGGTGGAGACAGAGCCCATCCTCACCTACATCGAGGGCGTCTGCGTCCTCTGGTTCACCCTCGAGTTCCTGGTTCGCATCATCTGCTGCCCAGACAAGCTCCTCTTCATCAAAAACCTGCTCAACATTATTGACTTCGTGGCCATCCTGCCCTTCTACCTGGAGGTGGGTCTCAGTGGTCTGTCCTCCAAAGCTGCCCGGGACGTGCTGGGCTTCCTGCGGGTGGTTCGCTTTGTCCGGATCCTCCGGATCTTCAAGCTGACGCGGCACTTTGTGGGTCTCCGGGTGCTGGGCCACACCCTGAGGGCCAGCACCAATGAGTTCCTCCTCCTTATCATCTTCCTGGCCTTGGGGGTGTTGATTTTCGCCACCATGATCTACTACGCCGAGCGCATCGGGGCCAAGACCTCTGACCCCACTGGGAGCGACCCCACCCATTTTAAGAACATCCCCATTGGGTTCTGGTGGGCCGTGGTCACCATGACCACCCTGGGCTACGGTGACATGTACCCAAAGACCTGGTCAGGGATGGTGGTGGGCGCTCTGTGCGCCCTGGCCGGGGTGCTCACCATCGCCATGCCTGTGCCTGTCATCGTCAATAACTTTGGGATGTACTATTCCTTGGCCATGGCCAAGCAGAAGCTGCCAAAGAAGAAGAAAAAGCATATACCCCGTCCAGCCCCTCTGGACTCCCCAACCTATGGCAAGTCTGAGGAGAACTCCCCCCGGAACAGCACCCAGAGCGACACCTGCCCGCTGGCCGTGGAAGAGGGGGGCACTGAGCGGAAACGGTCAGGTGAGAGCCCAAAGGTGGGCAGCAGGGAGGGAGAGACCTCTGGGAGCACCCAAGGCAATATTTTTGGTCCGCTGTGTCCCGGAGCCCTTGGGGATGGTGCAGGGTGTGACCTCCAGCTCTGGAGGTGGGGAGGGGCTGGCGCTTTTGGGTGGGAGGGTGTTGGGGGCCCTGTTGGAGCATCAGGATGCTGCAGATCAAGTACCCCCTCCAGGAAAGGTGGGAAAGGCCATATCCTGCTCTCCTAATGGCATAGATCAACTCACTGCGGTGGGATTCCAGGTGTCCCTACCTAGTCCATCTCTCCCTCATGCTGGCAGAGGTAAGGCCACTTGCCCAATTCCCACCTTAGCCTGGCCATGACCTTGAGATAGATTTTCCTTTGCTTCCTTCTACCAGAAATCATGGAAACTTTCTCCAAATTTGATAAATCCATGGATATTCCCTGAGGCTTGACCCCACCTCGCCATTCTTGTGCCAGATAGAATTCCCAAACCCTGCGCAAAACCAGTGCCTGTACATTTATTCTTTGCTCTCATGCTGAAGTTTGGGGGTTGGCCTGTCCTCCCTCTGGGTCAGGAGAGGGCATGGCCCCAGTTTTAGGTGGCTCTTGGTGGGCACCACCCCTTGGGTTCAGCATGGGGGTCAGTGGGAGCCCTGTCTTGGTGTGACTGTGGCCACAGCAGCTGCTCTGCCCTCTTGGTTTGCTGCCTTTGGCACCTCTGGAGCAGCTGAAACAGGAGGGACCATGGTGAGGTTGTGTCCTGCACCAACAGGATGTTCACTGAGGTCACCCCTGAGCAGCTGCACATCTGGAACGTGTGTCTAACAGTGCCCTTCACCTGTGGGGACACAGGGAGCACTGAATGACCCAAATAGCCCATTTCCTTTATAAACCTCCCTTTTCCACATGCCTACACATCCCATCCGCCCCAGGAGCTGGGCACTGGGGAGCAGGAGCTGTGGAGGAGCAAGTCAACCCTATCCCTTCACCCCAACACCCACCCAGGAGCTCAGGCCAGGCCCTCATGTGGCAGAACCTCCTCTCAACCAAAGAACCAGCGAGTCAGGTGACATAAATTAGCACTTCCCACCATCCTGAGCAGCTGCTTCCTCGGCAGTGTGAATTTTTGGAGAGCTAATTCCCACCAATCAGGTGGGTGGATCTCAAAGACCTGGGGTGTTTCTTCCCTAGCTTTGGCTTTGTGCAGGGTTTATAACCCTCAGCAGGGCCTTGCTGCTTGAAATTAAGTCTGGGATGGTCCTGCTCCCCTGGAAACCCCAAATTAATGTGTCCAGGCTGGGATTGTCCCTGAATTAGTGGGATTGCTCCGGACCATCTGCAACCCGGTTGCATCTGCTTCCTTGAATGGTCTGACCACACCGCTCTGACCACCACAAGTACATTTTCCTGTGGCTTTACCAGCTGCTGATGGGTCTCTGCCACCTCCTTGCAGACTCCAAGCAGAACGGGGAGGCCAACGTGGTGCTGTCCGATGAGGAGCAGCCGCTGTCGCCGACGGGCGAGGAGAAGCGTCCTGGGCGCCGCTGCAGCACCCGGGACAAGAACAAGAAATCCTCCACGTGCTTCCTGCTGGCTGCAGGGGACTTCTCCTGTGCAGCTGATGGAGGCATCCAGAAAGGTATGGCTGGAGGAGAGAGGTGGAGGTTTGTTATCCATCCAAGGCAGGGAGGGGTTCATCTCCACCCACCCACCTGGCTCTTCTCTGCTCCCCAAATCCACATCTTCCTGCCTCTCCATCTGCTTCACCTCCACCACATGTCTCCATGCTGGCTCCACACTTTTTGTTTTCTCCTCCTCGTGATTACCTCTGTTTGGGGTCTGTGACACTGGTGACACTGCCCTCCTTGGGGACAAGCTTTTCTGCTCCCCAGTGCTCCAAATTCTCCTGCCATTCCCACTCTTCTTCTCTGCATTTCAGCCCCCATATCTGGGTGGTGTGAGGGGACCGTCTCTCCTGGGCACGTGGTGAGGTTGTGACTGAAGGTGACCAAAAGGTTTTCAGGAGGAAAAAACTGCCCAGGTTTTCCTTTCCTCTCCCCTTCCGATGGCTTTTGGTGGGTTCGGGCGTGGGGAGCTGTGATATGTCAAGTGCTGTCTTGCCAGAAGCTCTGGGCTGCCAGAAAGACTCCTCTGGCTTTGGAAAGGGAGCTGTGCTTAAGTGTTGAGGTTTTCCATGGAAAACTGAAGGGGAGACAAGTCAGGAAAACACAAACCTTCTCCTGCCATGACAAAACAAAGTCCTTGTCAGCCTGGTCCCAGCCCTCTCTGCCCCTCTCCAACGCTCCACCCCCAGGGAGGGGAAATCCAGAGCCACAAAATCCAGCTGCAGCCTTGATTGCTGGGATAATTCTTATGGCACTGCTGAGTTTTTTAGCTCTGCAGGGTTTTTTGTGTCCAGAGTGGTGTGGGATGGTGTGGCTGCAGAGCTGACCTACTTCCAGCTCCTGGGTACCAACTGATGCTCACAGTGAGTGGTGCCTGGAGCTGGGACCAGGCAGGAGAAGGGATGATGAGCTGCACCCCAAGAGCTGCTGGTGCTTTGGAGACCCTCGGGGGTCTGTTCCTTGTGGAACTGCTTGGGATGGTCGAGATTGGATGGGCTGGGGATGCAGGGGGGGTGTTTGGGGGCAATCGCATTTACCACAGTAGTAGAAGCAAATTGGTTATTTCCTCCTGGGAAATTAAGAATTCCCTTTGGCATTCTGGCTGAGCTGTAGAAAGAGGGGAAAAAAAAAGAAAATCTTTGCTCATCTCCAGGCAAATACTATCAAATATTTGCTTGAAATGCTTCATGTTTTTTTCCTGGAAGTGCCTTTTCCTGTGAAGTTGGTCTCTTTTCTTAATGCCTGATAATGTGAAGAGGTGAGGGGACTCTAGTCCTGCTCCAGACTGATAGTGGGGAGGCTGAACTGGAAGGGATGAAGAAGAGGGATGAAAGTTAGTGCAGATCTTCATCCTTAGAAAATGTTGAGGTTGGGCATCTTTTCACCTGAAGCATTTGAACCTGGTTCCACTGGAGCCTGGAGGAGCTCTCAGAGCTGAGGATCCAGAGCTGCTTTCACTGCTGGCAAATCCCATCTCAGGGTTGCAAGAGACAGGAGGTTTCTCTCCTTGCTTGGTGGCAGTGGCATGGATGGGAAAGGACACTTTGGTGATCATTTTTGGGGTGTTCTGGTGTCTTCCCTGCAGATGTCAGAGTGCTTTTTACAATTTAAAATAGAGGTGTAGGGTCACTTATCCCCATGTTGCTGAAATGGTGGTGCACCTGGTGAAAGGTGGATCTGGAGGGGCTTCAGTGATGGATGAGAACTTTTGGGAAGAGGGAACCTTGATACCTGTGTTCTGCTTGCAGGGACAGACTGATGGGATGCTGAGCCAGGAGGTCAGGGCTGCCCTGGTGAAACTCACCAGTGGTCAGGGGTGACCAGAGGTGACCAGAGATGACCAGGGGGCAGAGCAGGAGCCGTTGGGAGCTGCAGAGGCTCCTCTTCCCTCAGTCCTGATTTATCTCCTGCTGAGGCTGTTTGTTCTGGTACTGGGTTCTTGGCAGCTCTGCAAATTGAGATGAGCTTGGTTCTGAGCCCGACTCACTGATGGCCATCTGTCAGATCCTGGGACAGGTACTGGTGTCTCTGCAAGCTGTGGAAAGCAGGAGATGGAGCTGGTTCAGGAATAAGCTGCAGATCTCAATATCCATCATGATTCAAGCCCAGTTGCAGTGTTTCGTCTTGTTGGGGCAACTCAAAGAGAAGAGTTACCCCCTTACTCACCAGCCCTTGGGCCTGGGCCCTGGAGAACAGGATTCTGTCTGGATTCCCATGTGGAATATGTTTCTTGTCCCTGTGGATGCCTCCAGTGGTGTCACTTTGCTCCCTTGCTGCCAGGAATGGCTTCAGACCCCTGTTCTTCCTTCAGCAGTTCCCAAAAGTGTGTCCTGCTGGGTCGAGACACGTTGGCTGTTTTAGGATGTGAGGTCAGGATGAGTCCAGCCCCCCCTGTGCCAGCAAGATTAGTTGTGATGGAATCATGGAATCATTTAGGCTGGAAAAGAGCTCCACGATCGAGTTCTCCAGCCCTGCCCGTGTCCCCAGGTGCCACATCCACACACCTTTTCAATACCTTGCCCCTCTTTATCAGCAGGTTAAGGTGGCACAGCAGCAGCTTCTGGCTCACTGGCCAAACCCAGAGCATCCTGCAGCTGGTTTGTCCCTCTGTCTCGTGCTGTCGGTGCAGGGCCCTGACCTGGGGTGGAGCTGGGGATGCCCACGTGAGTTTCCACCAGCACTGCCTGGGAGGAGCCAGGACCAGCCCACACTGGCACAGGGACACGATGCCAGGCCTCTTTATAAACAAGCACAGGCACTTCTGGGCATTGCTGCCTCCCTGCTTTACCCCTTCCCATCTGCTCCTGGCTCTCAGCCTGTGCCTGCTCTGGGAGCTGAGGGATTCCTTGGGGAAACTCAGCCTGGCAGGACCCCCAGGGTGTCACCCACCCTGATGTGCCCAACTCTCTCTGTTGGCAGCAAACCCAATCAGCAATCTCAGCGACCTCAGGTGGCACTGGTGTTACTGGGATTCCAGCTCCCTTCATGAACTGCACCAGTGGCAATTGGAGCACAACCCTGGGGTGCGTTTTGGCTTCACCTGGCCCTGGCCTTGGTGGGAAATGATGGTGGGTTCCAGGGGTGGAGCCCTGAGCAATTCCCAGGTGCTCCTGCAAATGTGGCTTGGGAATAAACTGATGGAGAGAAGGGAGCATTGGCCTTTGGCAGGTTTGCCCTTGGAGTTGCAGAGGGTCCCTCGGGGAATGCAACACCTTTAGGAAGTGCTGCCCGAAAATGTGGTGTTGGAGATTTAATCAGACAGAGCAGAGTGATTTTGGCCTCATTTCTGTGCCCGTTTCCATATTTTTGGGGTTTTTTTTTTGGACCAGAGATTGGATCAAGAGGACAAAGAACATTCCCCTAAAATTGTATCACCACCAAGGCTTCCAGCAAGCCCTGACCCCTGACTCCTCCTGCCAAACTGGTGCTGTTTGGGTGCTGGATCCAGGGTTGTCCAAAGCTTTCAGACACTGTTGGGTCTCAGCAGGATTCCTTCCCACACACAGTGCTCAGTGTGGCAGGGGAACACATGAATGCTCCAAAGAGCCACAGCTCTCCCAGGAAAAGAGCAAGGGCTGAGGAAGGATGAGCCTGATGCAGATTTTTGGGGTGTTGTTGGTAGCAGAGAGGGGGTTGCATCAGCTGCTGTAGGTGGGAAACATCCCCAGGTCCTCCCCAGCTCAGGGCCATCTCACCTCCTCATTTGCTGTGTGGATCCAAGCCAGAAAGTAAAACCTCCTCTCCTTGGGGCCTGATTCTGCTCCTGCTTCCACTGCAGGGACTGGGAAAGCTTGGCTGGAATCAGCAACAGGTTTGTCCCTCTGTCCCCTGCTCGTAAAATGAGGAGCTTCTCTGGGGACTGAGTGGTGGGGAAGGGTTGAAGAATCCTCATCCTCCCTGGTGTGTGCTGGAGCTGAGAAATGATTAGGGGAAAACATATAAAAAGGGCATAGAAATCAGGTTTAAAGTGCTCTGGAGCCTTTTCCAGGTAGTGCTTTTGTCTCAGCATCCTCCTTGGGGTGATGCTGTGATTGCTCCAGTGGGAGTGTTAATCTCTGATCCAAACCTAAACCAGCCTGGGTGGACCAGGACCCCCAAAGCAGAACCCAAAATGCCCCATAAACACCCCGGGGGGACACAGGGAGGGATCCCAAGCTCGGCACTACCCAGGGGGTTGCCCATCACCCTGTTTTTCCACTGTCAGAAGCTGCTCCCTCTGCTCGCCCCGTTCACTTCCACGCTCCTGCTTTCCCTGGATCCCGCTGGTGCTTGGGAAAGGCTCAGGCTTGGCTTGCACCCCCAGGAAGATGCAGGTGCAGGGACATGGGGCTCAGCATGGCCAGGAGCATTATCAATTTTCCATATTTTGGCAGCAGATCCAGGGAACAGACTCGGCCTTAACAGTGCTGCTGGTTGGACCTAAAAATCCAGTTTTCAGTGCAAATACTTAGTGCCTTTCCAGCATGAAAAGGGGCTTTTGGCCTGTGAGGGCATTTCTTCTGGCTGTTTGCTTTTCCAGTAAAAGCTGGAGCAATTCCTGGATTTTTCTGGGGAGTGTGAAGGGTTCCTGTGCTTAAAGAAATAGAAATAATTGCTCTTTAATGCAATTCCTGATGGAAAATGATGAGCTCATCTATCTGCTGCTTTCCACACAGGAGGGTGTCAGCAGCAGCTTGGGGTTTAGAACCCAGAGCTTTGGGAATAACTCCTTCCAAATCCCATATTTGTTTGAGTTCTGCTGCGTTTCCCCTTCTGCTTCAGCCCACAAACCCCTCAGTTTCATCTCTCATTCAGTGAAATTTGGGAAGCAAAACCCAACACCCCCCAGAAGCGATATGGTCTCCCAGGACTGAAAACTTCCAAGTCCTGGATTTGGCCCGTGCTGCTCCACAGAGGGAGGGAGAAAAATCAGGAGGATTTTTTGCCCTCCAGAAGCCATTCCTGAATTTTTTAGGGGGTTGATTGGGGTGTGGGGCTGGTGACACTGCCCTGGTGCTCCCAGATTTCCGAACCTTGGGAGCGGGGCTGCTCGGCTCTAACCTGTGTGTTCTCTCCACCAAGGCTATGGAAAATCCCGGAGCCTGAGCAGCATAGCTGGTGTGGCAGGATCCACGGTGGCCTTGGCCCCACTCACGTCCCGCTGCAGCTCTCCCTGTCCTCTGCAGAGCCCCTGCTCTCCTGTCCCCTCCATCCTCTAAAACACCTCCTGGACCCTGCTCTGTACCGTGCTGCTCCGGCCCCTCCTTCCCAACAACTCCGGTTTCCAGAGTCCAAGCTGGATCCTCATCCCCGAGAAGCTGGTTCTGATCCTCTCCAGCTCCCCCTGTCCTGGTGTGCAGGAGCTGTAACATCTCCACTGACCTTGTCTCATGTCCATGTGCTCAGGACTGTCCCTGGAGTATTTTGGGGTATTTTCCAACCCCTCAAAACCGTATTCATCCCAAATAAACCAGGCCTGTGATTCCCCTGGTGCCAAGCCCACCCTCCCGTGGGCTGGTTGCACTTGGGCTCAAGGGTGGTGGAAACACAAGAAGGACATGTTGACTCATAAAATTATATCTCATTGTGCTGGAAATGGCTGAGTTCATATAATTTTAGGTTCTTTTTTTTTTTTTTTTTTATTTAATCCAGCCTCAAATTTCTGGAGGCAACAGATGAATAAACCTCTATTCCCTGCCCAGCAGTTGTTCCCCTCTTGTTTTGTGCCTTTTTCTGCCTAAATCACACTTATTCTTTCACAGATTGTGTCTGATTCTCCATCCAACCTCAGGGATGGACCTCGGAAACCAGTCCTGAGGTCCTGTGGAGGCTGGAGGGCCCTGGGCGAGGCTGGGCTGATAGGTAGGGATGATCCCGTGAGGAGCTGGGAGGTGCTGGAAGGAGGAATAAGGGTTCCTGAGGAAGCTGCTGCTGGTGTTGAACAGTGGGGACAGGAGAGATTTGAGGCAAAATGATGTCTAAATGGCAAGAGAGGATGAATTCCTGTTTGAGATGGACGGAGGGTGGTGGGGCAGAGCATTCCCACGGGAACGGGAGCTGCCTTTGGACTGGATCCTCCCTGTCCTTAGAAGGATGAGGCTGCAGTGCCAAACTCCCTGTTGCACTGCTGGGGTTTGCTCACATTTACTAGTTTTTTGGGGTGATTTTGGATGATCTCAGGTGTCTTCTGGAACTCCAACAAACCTTCCAGTCCCTGATTTCTCACTCATTTCTCTCTCTGTTATCTGGGGTTTGGGGCTACAAGGGGCTGGTTTGGGGGGTACAGCTCTGCTCTGGAATCCCACCTGGATGCTCTCACAACCTCTTTCCTCACTCTGAGCAAGTCAGGGCTGCAGCCTGGAGACTTTTCTGGGGACCAGAAGTCAGTTTTTTGTGTATTTAAAAAGAAAAAGCCCCAAAAGCCTTTTTAGGGGTCAGACCCGTCCCCCACCACCATGGTCCAGCTGGAGCTGGAGCTCAGGAAATGATGCAGAGTGAGGATCCCTGTGGGCAAAGGTTGGACTTGATGGTCTCAGAGGTCTTTTCCAACCCTAATGATTCTGTGATTCCATGGGCCTGCATCTGAAAGCAGGCAGGATGGATTTGGGCACGTCCCACAGCCAGGATCTTGCTCCATCCCAGGCTCCCTGTGCCTCAATTTCCCCTCAGTGTACAGAAGGAGCTGCCAGGAGGAACCAGTTCCATCCCCAAAACAATCCCCTCTGAGTCCTTCTGTGGGGCCAACAAGAAGTTCTTCCCTTTTATTTTGCTTCCTTTCCTGTGAGAGCTGAAGAGAGTCAGAAAAGAGGTGGAATAACTTGGTGCCGTGAACTGGATCCTGGGGCTGGGTGGAAGGAGCTGAACCCTGCACAGACCTGGTGCTGGAGCTGGAACTTCTGGGGATTTGGGGAGAAATTGGGAAGAGCTGCATCCATCCTCTGCCTGGAGTGTCCTGTAGTGGTTCCTGACCCCTGTGCTGTACTGGGAATTCACCCCTTGCTGGCAGAACGTGTGTGTTGGTGGTGTAGCTGCTTTCCTTGGATTTCTGTAATTGAAGTGTGTTCCCCTAGGAAATCGTTGGGGTAACTGGGCAGGTCCATGAATGACCCAAAAATCCATGGACTGAGTGAGTCCAGTGGCTCATGCAGGCATTTCTCTGGCTCATTCTCCCCTCCTGGAGCAGGAGGAGCTGGAAGATCCCCATGCCCTGCCAGAGCGAAGGTCACCCTCCATGATTCCAGTGGTCTCTGGATCATAAATGATTTGCCAGGGTCACAGCCTGACTTTGGGGATGAGCCAGGCACAAAACCCTGTCCCTTGAATCAGACCAGGATGCTCAAGTGTTGGGTTTTAAGCAGAGGATCAGCCCCAGAGCTGATCCCAGGAGATCCCACCCTCTCCACCCCCAGCTCCCAAAGCAGCTCATCCCAACAGCAGAGCTGGTTGTCTGGTGTGGAGAACCTTTGGTGGACCCTCCAAAATCTGCTTCCCACCGGAGCAAGGAGGGCTGGGCAGGAGCTGCCACAGGATGCAATTTTTAGCTGTGCCGTTATGCAACTCGGGAGAGGGGATGACTAATGTGCAAAAAGCTCCTTTGAAACAACCAAACCCCGAAAGGGAGATAGAGGGATTTCAGTGGGAGGCACCAAACTGCTGAAAAAACCATCTTCTCCCTCTTCCTCTCCACCTCCCCCCGGGTTGGGGGCTGCAGGAGGGAGAAAGCAGCTTGTTGGTGTTTTTAAGCAGAGTCTGGGTTGGTTTTGTGGGGAGTTCAGCAGGGGTTAATCCCGCAGGGAAGAGGAGCTGTAGTGGATCAGAGCAGCCCTGGAAATATCTCAGGAGCCCAGGGTTTTATCTCCACAATGGCCAAAATTGGCTTCCTGGAAAATAGGACAAGAATAGAGCAGGAATCTGATACTTCCCCCAGGTATCCTCCCAGAGCTTATCTGTGTTTAGGGATCTGGAAGGAGCTCACGTTCCAGTCCAGAGAAAGGAAGGTTGTTGAATTTATTCCTAAGGAATAAATTCTCAGGATTAAATCCACAACTGCCTCTGCCCAAGTCCTAAAATGGTATTAAAAAAAAAAAAATAACCTCAAGGAGTGTGCAGGAGCTGGTGGAACATCCTGGCTTGGATAGGAGGGGTTCCCATGGGATGGAGTGAGTGTGAGGGGTCTTGTTCCCAGCAGGATGCTGTGATTGAGGAGGAATAAATGGATAACACTGTGTGTGTTATATGTGTGTGTGTCTTGCCTATGGATAGTAGGATGGCGTCCTGGAGCTTTAGTGCCCCTTGTCCCTCTCCCCATTGTACCTGCACATGCTCAACAGTGGGAATGGAACCAGAAATCATGGAATTGTGGAATGGTTTGGGTGGGGAGACTCGAAGACCATCTTGTTCCACTCCTTGCCATGGTCAGGGACACCTTCCACTAGCCCAGGTTGCTCCAAGCTCTGACCAAGCTGTCCTTGGACACTCAAGAGATGCTGCACGACGTCTCTGTTCCTGCCTGATGCTGTTGGAGTCCTCCCATCCCTCTGTCCATGTGTCCATCCACCCTGGAACACGGACCAGTACTTTGGGACAATGATGAATGCCCTGTAACCACCTTGTGCTGAAATCACCAAAACCAGGGCAGCCTTTGGATCCAGGGTGGGGATCTGGGGGCAGTTCCCCCTTCCAGCAGCAGCTTTTCCTTCTCTTTTTCCACCTGGAAGCCTCCAGCTCTGCACGGAGACAGCACCAGGATCGCAGGGTTGCGTGCAAAGTATTAATTTTTATTGTTGCAACAACTGCTCTGTTTCTCGGGAGATGCCTGAAAGAGCTGAGAAAATAGAAAGGCCTGTCAGGCAGCCGGGAGGGAGGTGAAGATGTCAAGAGAGTAATTGCTCTGCCCAGAAGGAGCCTGTTCCTGCCTTCCCCAGCACTGCCAGGAAAAATCCTCAGCGCTCATTTGATGACAATAAAGGAAAATAGAAAATAAATAGCAACCCCATGGTTTGCCCGTGCTGACGAGGAACAGGGAGAGCAGAGGCAGATGCAAAATAAGATACAGTTGAGCTTATAAATAGGAGCCTCCCAGCTCCCAGTCTGTTACTTCCTCACCTCCACCCGGGCACTTGATCCTTACGCTTTTCCCACAGAAAAGGTAAATGCGGGAGCAGGAAGGATTCTGTAAATTGCTGGGGAGGGGGTCACGTTCTTCCCCCTCTGTGGGAGGAGTTGGGGCAGGGAATGTGTCCTGGTGCTGCAGGAAAAAATAATCATGGAATCCCAGAATGGTTTGGGTTGGAAGGGACTCTAAAGCCCACCCAGTCCCATGCCCTCCCATGGGCAGGGACACCTTCCAATAGACCAGGGTGCTCCAAGCCCTGTCCTTGCCTGGCCTTGGACACTTCCAGGGATGGGGCAGCCACAGCTGCTCTGGGAATTCCAGGTGCAACTGCTCCCCACCCTCCAGGGAAGAATTTCTTCCCACTATCCCATCTAACCCTGCTCTCTGGCACTGGGAAGCCATTCCCTGTGTCCTGTCCCTCCATCCCTTGTCCCCAGTCCCTCTCCAGCTCTCCTGGAGCCCCTCCAGGCTCTGCAAGGGGCTCTCAGGTGTCCCTGGATCCTTCCCTTCTCCAGGGGAACATTCCCAGCTCTCCCAGCCTGGCTCCAGAGCAGAGGGGCTCCAGCCCTGCAGCATCCCCGTGGCCTCCTCTGGATTTGCTTCACCAGCTCCACATCCCTCTGCAGTTGTTCCCAGGGCTGGAGCAGCTCTGCAGGGGGGTCTCAGCCGAGGGGGCAGAGGGGCAGAATCCGTCCCCTGCGGCTGCTCCTGCTGTGGGATCAGCCCAGGGCACGGGGGGATTGGGGTCCCGGCACACACGGCCGGGACATGTTGAGCTTCTCATCCCCCAACACCCCCAAGTGCTTCTCCTCAGGCTGCTCTGACAACCCCTGTTAGTGTAGGACCTACCCAAACACCGTGCTGGCACAGCCCCGTGCTGGCACAGCCCACAGAGGCAACATTTAAGGATGTTTGGGAAGATGCTCCTAGGGGGACTTGGTGAACTCCCCATCCCTGGCATTTTGAGGGGGATGGCCCTGGCAGCACCACAGCAAACTCTGGGTATTTTTGGACCTGGGCTGTGCCAAGCCAGGGCAGCACCCTATGGGAGTTGGGGGGCAGATCCGCACCCAAAAAAAGCCTTGAAGTAGGGGCTGTGAGGGTGAGGGGGGCTGGGATGTGCTGGGGGAGCGAACGGAGCTGGTACCGATGTGCCAAGACAGGAGGGTGATTTTCCCCTGGTGGGGACAAAAAAATAAAACTCTGGGTTGTTGTTATTTATTTTTAGTTGTGCTAATTTTCTTTCCCGAGGCTGGGAAGCTGCTTTCCAAGGCAGGTCCCTGGAGGCTGCGGGCGGCAGGTCTTGAGCTCACCCAGAAAATGGCTTTGAACGGGCAGGAGGAGATGGGAGTGAAAAGGCAAGTGGTGCCCCTGGTAAATCAATTGACCTGATGGGGAATGTTACCAGCAGGCCATGAGTCCTGCCAAGAGCTTTTAGCTGCTCACAGCACTGATGGAACCAAGAGCAGGGTGTTTTTCAGCAGCTGGTCCCCAAATTGCTGCTGGGGATGATGCTGGATCCCCAGACTGATCCATCGTGGCAGCCTGGGAGGTGGGGAGTTTTCCTGCCAGCTCTGGGATTTAGGGTCTTTAATCCCAAAGGGTTTTAAGAGATGTGGGGTTTGAAAAACCTCTGAGTCTGGGCATTGCTCTCCCAAGATCTGCAGTGATGCTCAACAGAGAACAAGACCTTTATTTTGGGGGAAATGAAGTGGGTTTGGGTCTGCAGGCCAAACCCATAATCAGGAGGTTGAAAGCAGAATTCCACGGCTCATGGTGTGGCTCAGGCACTGCCTCCCTGCCTGACAGCCCCTCGCCTGGAACACAGGCCCTGGCACATGGGGAGAGGCGGTGGGTGACTCAGCTCCAATCAATGGTAATTAATTCAATGATAACAAATGAGAGGGAGAGAGAAACAAAAACACTGCAGGATTAATGCACCAAGCTTGGCTTTGGGACATCTGGCTTAGGGTTGGCTTGGAAAGTTTTGGGCAGGAGCAGCTTTCTGGGAGGAAAAGGCTGCAGTGGGAATAACGTTTTTACCCTCAAAATCACCCTGACTCCATGTCTGCCTTCTCTGGGAGAATAATTTCCCAAGTCTCCATCTCTGGCTCCATTCTGAGGCTGTTAGAAACAATTTTTTCCCTGATTTACTGATGGAACAGCAGCATTTTTCCCTCTGGAAAAGGCCATTTCCCATCATGGTTACTCTGTTCTCTCCATCCTATAAAGTCTGGATCCCCTGGAAGCTCCACCTCCCTCTCCCCCTCCTATTTCTTCCCGAGCAGCTGACGGAACGTGATGTCTAATGGTATTTTCATGTTTTTTGTCTTTAATTGCAGACTCCTGCCAGGATTCCCTTGCTTCCAGTTACCCCCAGGGTGAGGTGGTCACCTTCTCCTGAGCCCCAGCTGGATCCAGGGAGTGCCCTGGCAAGGGCTGCTTTCCCCAGGAGATGCCTTCCCCCAAGGGATGCTCTTCCCAAGGGATGCTGTCCGGGAGGGATGCTCTTCCCAAGGGATGCTGTCCGGGAGGGATGCTCTCCCTGAGGGACGCCTTCTCCGAGGGGGAGGAATGTGTATCCCGAGGGATGCTTTCCCCAGAGTGGAGGGCTGCTGTCCCTGAGGCCAAGGGATGCTCTTCCTAAGGCTGGGACATGCATTCCCCCAGGGATACTCTCTCCAAAGCACAGGGAGGCTCTCCCAGAGGACAAAGGATGCGTTCCTCAAGGGAGATGCTCTCCCCAGGGTTGGGACAAGCTCTAGGGGTGCTTCCCCTGAGGCCAAGGGATGCTCTTCCCAAGGCTGAGGGTTGCTTTTCCCAATGGAGATGCTCTTCCCAAGGCCAAGGGAAGCTCTCCCAAGGCGCTTTCCTTCCCCAAAGCTCCAGCTCCATTCTGGGTGGGGAGGAGGGGATTGGCAGCTGGATCTGCCCCCAGAGGTGCCACAGGGCAGTGGGGCCAGGAGGGAGGTTTAGCAGCTGTCCCCACTGTCCTTCCTGCTGCCAGCCATGCCATGGCCATGCTTCCCACGTCCCTAGAGCACCGCCGGGCTGCCCCCTGCCCTTGCCCACCTTCTGGGATGCACCTCGTCCCTCTGGGACGTCTCCAGGACATCCCCACCCACGGCTCCACCCGTGCTCTGACCCCTCCATCGTCCCGTGGCCACCGGGGACCCTTCTCTGGGCAGTCACAGACTCCATGCCAGGTGCCACGAGCGTGTCCCAGGGGTGCTGAGCTCGGGGTGGCATCCCAGTGGGGTGGGAGGGCCAGGTGGGGTGCAGGGCTGGGTGCCTGGGAGGGGCAGGGTGTGTTCCACGCTGTTCCACATCTCTGTGACCAAGGCAATACCCTGTGTCCGTCTGTCCTGCCCGCATGCCTGTCCCACCAGCGTGTGCTCCAGTGCCAATAAACACACCCAGGAGCTGAGGCAGCTCCCAGACCCTCCTGAATTCTGTTTCCTTGCTGGTGGCTCCTTGCACCCCACAGAGCCCTGTGCCAACCCTGGGCGGTCCTTGCAGAGGGAATGGGGATTTCAGCAGTAGATCACCTGGAGGGAGGTGGTTCTCCCCCTCTGCTCTGCCCTCATGAGATCCCACCTGGAATACTGATCTGCCAACTTAAGAAGGGCATGGAAGTGTTAAAGCAAGTCCAGAGGAGGCCATAAAGTTGGTAAGGGAATGGAGCACCTCCCCTATGGAGACAGTATGGGAGAGCTGGAGAAGTTCTGTGGAGACCTCACAGCCCCTTCCAGGGCCTCAAGGGGCTACAAGGAAGCTGGAGAGGGACAACTCATCAGGAACTGGATGGCAGGACAAGGGCAATGGGTTCAGGCTGAAAAAGGGGACATTTAGGTTAGACATTGGGAAAGAATCCTTCCCTGTGAGGGTGGGCAGCCCTGGCACAGGGTGCCCAGAGAAGCTCTGATTGCTCCAGCCCTGGAAGTGTCCAAGGGCAGGTTGGACAGGGCTTGGAGCACCCTGGGTTGGTGGAAGGTGTCCCTGCCCATGGCGGGGGGTGGAATGGGGTGGGCTTTGAGGTCCCTCACCATTCTGTGGTTCTGTCATTCCGTGGTGTGGCTCTCGCTCATCGTGGAGTGGAGCCCAACAGGAAAGGCAGAATGGCTTCAACATCCCCATGAAATCCCTCTGTGGGAAGAAAGGCCCTGCAGAGCTGCCATGTGCATCAGTTCTGCCCGTTCTCAGAATCAGAGATGAAATAACGAGCACTGTGGCCCCAGCAGAGCCATCCCCAGGTTTGGGAGTGACCCCTGGATGGAGTTGAAGGGGCTCTTCCTCCCTGGGCAGCCTCAGGGCAGCTCATTCAGGAGCCCACAGCTGCACCCCACAGCGCCACGTGAGCCCCCAGAGACCCACAAAGAGCTGGCACAATTCCCAGTTCTCCCAGTCACTCCCAGTGCTGCCTGAGCTTGGTGGCCTCAGCTGACACCTCACCTGGAGAGCTGTGGTTGACAACACATCTGGAGGTCTTTTCTTTGGGAGAGCTGGGGTGGTTCAGAGCAGGCAAAGAGAGGAGAAGCTGCCAGGAGATGAGAGAAAACATTCCCAGATGTGAGCAGTTGGTGGCTGGGGGCCAAAGAGCAATTCCAGGGAAAGCCTTCTCTGAGAGGCTGCAGAGCCCTTGTGGAAGCCCTGCTGGATGTGCCTGGCCCTTCCCAACACAGCTGTGGCCATGGATTGGTCGTGGGATCCATGCTGGGGGCTTGGGGTGGCTGGAAGAGGCTCAGGCAGGTGATGCTGAGCACCTGCATCCCCCGGTGTCCTGTTTGGGGACCACGAGCACTGGGAGCATCCTGGCAGAGCTCAGGACCTGCCAAGCTGCTCCAGGGGAACCTCGAGGGGACATGGTGGTCATACTGGGGGTGGTTGCAGCAGAGGTTCCCTATAGTGGCCACCAGCAGCAGGACAAAGTCCCTGCTTCACCCGGGACAAAGGTTCTTCCCATCGCCATCCACTGTGGGCAATTGCAGCCTGTTCCCACTGATCCCTGGGCAAAAACAGGAGTCAGGAGGAACAAACCAGTGGCTCAGGGACTGAGAGTGTCCCCAGAAACGCCCCAGCTCTCCTGAGGGCCCCCCCCTTCCTCCTTCCACTTTGGGAGTGAGGAGAGTCCCTCTGTGCCTGAACCTGGGGCTGCATGGTGGGAACTGTGGCCCCAGCCTGAATTTGGAGTGGGTGTGAAGTGTGGCCCAATCCTTCTGGAGCTGCAAAAGGTGGATGTGTTCCATCAGTCAGGTAAGATCCTTCAGCCCCATGTCAAACCCCCATCCCAAACCCCCATCCCAAACCCCAGCTGGTGCTGAGCTCTGGGCTGGGCTGTGCCTGGGGCTGCTGGGCAAGGCCAGGAGAATCCCGACCTGCCAACACACCGTGGTGACACAGGGATGTCGTTGTGGGTCTTGTGGAGATGGGAAAGGCCAGATTCCAGCTGGGGGCAAAACCCTCTTGGGAGAGCATGAGGATCAGGCATGGAAGAGCAACAGCTTCTGGAGGGAACAGAAATCCCAAAGGGGAGCAGAAGGGGTTTATCCATGTCGTGACTGTCCCCGTGAGGAATTCACACCATTTGTGTGTGTAGACATCCACCCCCCAGCAGGCAGTGGGATGCTCCTGGTGTTCTCCACATCCCCACGGAGCAGAGGTTCCTTTCCAGTGGGTGGTCCCAGCCCCATCCCAGGGCTGGCAGGGATTTCCTTGGTGCCACTGCTTGTTTGGAGCTGCAAGACTTGGATTCCAGTGCTTTTGGCACCACTCCACTCCTGGCCCGTGTTCCTTGGCTCTCCATCCCTCCAGGTACAAACTCAGCCAAGTGGGAGAAGGGAGACAAGGGATGAGGACAGAGCCTGGCACACCCTGACACCGCTCCCTTTCTGTCCCGCAGTAGGAATCACCCTTCCTCCCCCCTCATCCCACTGGGCTCTTGCTTCTTCTCCTTTATTTTTGCAGCCAAGGATGCACGTGGAGCACCCGGGGACACGAGGGGCAGCACGGACAAAGAGAGCCGGGAGAGGGGGGGACGGGGACAGCAGCCCTGGCTCAGGGAGGGGATGTTCCACCAGGTGCACTCAGAGGAATTTGAATCAACAAAAGATGGGGCTGTCAATAAAAGCAAGGGCAGGGCATGAGAGCAGGGCCTGAGTCTGGGAAAGTGGCTCCTGGGAGGGAACAGGGAACAGCACAGGGAGGGGCAGCAGCTCTCAGGGAGCTGCTTCCGTGCCAGGGATAACTGAGGGGCTGGATGTGGGCTGGGAGAGGGGCTTCCCAGCAGCCAGGACCACCCTGGGCGGCATCACTGCAGGGGCAGAAGGGATGGTGGCTTTCTCCACAGCTGGTTTGTGCCTCAGTTTCCCCTTTTGTGGGTGGAGATGGAGGATCAGCCCTTTAGGAGGAGCAGCTTTGCGGGGTGGTGGATAACAGGAGAGGCTGCTTGCAGGGAGTGGGTGAAGGCACCAGGAGGGCACGGCCTGGGAGAAGGGCAGCAGAAGCTGAGCAGGAGGATGAGCCAGCTCTGGGCAAGGATGGGATTGCAGAGCTTCAGGAAAGGTCAGACCACAGGGATCACCCCATATCCCACTGCATGCAGGTGAATCCAGGGATGCTCCCTGGAGCCCCCCGTTCCAGCTGCCACAAGCACACTCCCTGCCTTCCATGCAGTGGAAGGCTCATTTGGCCCCTTCTCATCTCCAGGACTGTGGCATTGCCAGGGGAGATTTTGGAAGGGGCATGCTCCTTGAGAGCCAGGTGAACGTCCTGCTTCCCCCTGAATACCTGGGGAAAGATGAGGTTGACTCCCTGCCCTAATCCCAGCTTTCACTGGGGGATACCTGGGCTTGCCCCCGCCTGGGGAGCCGGGGGGATGCAGGGGAGGAACTGGGAGCACTGGGGAGGTTATAAACCCACCCCAGAGCAGCTCCTGAGGCTACACAAGTAACTGGTGCAGTCCATGTCACTGGTCATGGCCTTAGAGTGGGATGGTGACGGGAAGAGAAGGAATGCAAGGGATGGGACTGCTCTTTTTGGGACTTGGGGTACCCTACAAAGCCCTTTTCTCTTCAGCCTCATATGCTGGATGCACAACAGCATCGGGTGGAACCCCCTCCCCAAGCTTGGTGTGATCGCTTCAGAGACCCCTGAGAGCCCAGCCTCCCTCCAGCTTCATTTATGGCATAGAATCAGGGAATCCCAGAATGGTTTGGGTTGGAAGGGACTCTAAAGCCCACCCAGTCCCATGCCCTCCCATGGGCAGGGACACCTTCCAATAGACCAGGGTGCTCCAAGCCCTGTCCTTGCCTGGCCTTGGACACTTCCAGGGATGGGGCAGCCACAGCTGCTCTGGGAATTCCAGGTGCAACTGCTCCCCACCCTCCAGGGAAGAATTTCTTCCCACTATCCCATCTAACCCTGCTCTCTGGCACTGGGAAGCCATTCCCTGTGTCCTGTCCCTCCATCCCTTGTCCCCAGTCCCTCTCCAGCTCTCCTGGAGCCCCTCCAGGCTCTGCAAGGGGCTCTCAGGTGTCCCTGGATCCTTCCCTTCTCCAGGGGAACATTCCCAGCTCTGCCAGCCTGGCTCCAGAGCAGAGGGGCTCCAGCCCTGCAGCATCCCCGTGGCCTCCTCTGGATTTGCTTCACCAGCTCCACATCCCTCTGCAGTTGTTCCCAGGGCTGGAGCAGCTCTGCAGGGGGGTCTCAGCTGAGGGGGCAGAGGGGCAGAATCCGTCCCCTGCGGCTGCTCCTGCTGTGGGATCAGCCCAGGGCACGGGGGGATTGGGGTCCCGGCACACACGGCCGGGACATGTTGAGCTTCTCATCCCCCAACACCCCCAAGTGCTTCTCCTCAGGCTGCTCTGACAACCCCTGTTAGTGTAGGACCTACCCAAACACCGTGCTGGCACAGCCACGTGCCCATGGAGACAGCAGTGAAGGAGGTTTGGGGAAATGTTTGTAGGGGGAAGTTGGGACTGTGTGAACTCCCCATCCCTGAAATTTGGGGGGTGATGGGGAATGTTGAGCTTCCCATCCCACCCTATTTCCACCATCCTTATTTCTACCAGAGCATCTCCTCACTCCAAAGCAACTGGAACCCGTTGCTGCTGGGGAGAGGGATTCAGGAGTTCTCCCAAATGTTTTTTCAGTACCCAATGAGCTCCCCGAGGTCTGTCCTAATGCCTGGAAACATCTGCCGGGGGTGCTGAGCCAAACCCGAGGCTGGGGTGGGTGAATTCCCCCTGATTCCATGTAAATGGAGATTGAAATGTGCCCCCGGGGGGTTTCCAGCCCAGCGATCCCCACACCCCCTCCCCCGTGATGCTCCAGGCTCTCAGTTTAATAGTCCTGGATACACTGGCTGCATCCAGTTCCCACTCTTTTAACATGATGAAATCTCATAAATAACTCGAGCCCAGAGTGGTGATTCTTTATCATCAAGGAATGAACGAGCCTTGCAGCCCATTTTTGGCCAGGCCTTGCGTGGATTTATGTTGCTGTTCTGGCTACTTGGAGCCAATAGCCTGAAATCCCACTGGTGCTGGAGAAAGCTCTTAGAACCCACAAAAAATTACCTAAAATGTTCTTTTTTTTTCTCCCATCCCTACTTTGCAGTATTGTAAGATGTGCTGAGAAAGCTAGAAGAGCAGGGGAGAGGCTTAGGAGGCGTCCCGGAGCACTGGGAATGACTGAGCCCTAAAATGGTTTTGTTGGGAAACTTCAGCTTTTCCCACTTTGGGCAGGATAGGGGGGAATTTTCCAAAGCAAACCCCTGTTTATCACCCACCCTAAATCCTCAGACTGTGAGCTGGGGATGGCATTTCTCCTGCTTCTCCAGATCCTGGTAGTAAAAAAGGTTTCAAGCAGCACCCCAGGAATGTGGCTGTTCCCCCACAACAGGGATGAAAACAAATGTGCAAAGGCAGAGTTCCCCTGGAAAAATTCATCTCAACTCTCCATCCCTCACAAACCTCCACAAAGCCTTTTGGATGTGGGTTCATGCCCTTGCCATGGGACTCTTTGAATTAGGGGTGGGGGCATTTCCTGGGTGGGGTCTTGTGGGGTGGGATGCTTTGGGGGTGAGGGGCAGTGGCTGATCCCGACTAGGGGCAGTTGGGAAGCCTGGATTCAACCCCAGCTTGCAGACAGGCCTTGCTCAAGCAAGACTGTGCCTCGGTTTCCCCCTCGGGGTGTTCTCTCCCTGCGAAGGCTGCGCTGCGGGAAGAAAGCTTCAAAAATCGAAAGAAATCCAGGACGTGTTTGTGTATTCCACAAAAAGCAGTCCCGGGAGTCAGCCGAGGACATTCCCGGCTAATTGGGAGAGCGGAGCAGGGTTTGCTTTCCCTATTAGGGCCCGGCTCGGCTGTCCCGGCTCGGGGCACAGCGCGGGGCTGGCGCTGCCCGCACCGCCGGCGCCGCATCCCGACGGGACGGGCGAGGGGGCACCCACAGCGCCCAAACACACCCGGGCTGCACCCAGGGGCCACGGGGCGAGCTCGGGGTGGCACCGACCTCACACCACTCCGGCTGGGGGTGGGGGTGGCAGAGGATGGAGCAGGGACAGGGATTTGGGGAGGTCGGGAAGGATAATGGCAAGGACAGGGATTTCGGGAGGTCGGGAAGGCTGATGGCAGGGGCTGGAGCAGGGTCAGGGATTCCTGGTCTGGTCATCAGGGAAAACCTTGGTTTCCTGCTTTTACACCTGGAAAAGGACACCTTGTAGAGGTCAAACAAAGCCCCAAGGACCCGTGTGGTGCCCACCCAGCGCTCCTTCTCCACCCCTGGAGCAGGGACGTGCCTTTCCCAACCGAGCTGCTGCTCCATGAAAGCCAAATCCCACCTGGAGCTCCCCCAGCCCGGTTTTTATTTTGAGCTGATTCATGAAATTCCTGCTCTGGCAGCACCGTGTTGCTTTAAGCTGTTTACTCGAGTTCAGGAGGCGACAGCACACGGGGTATTTTTAGCTCGCCGGGGAGAGGAGAGGGATTAAAATGCAGTCAGTGTTACAGACGCTGGGGCTGAATCAGTATTCCTGCACAAGCCTCTCCGTGCCAGCGTTTTCCACTGAGTGTCTGAAAAACCTGAGTTTCCATGGAGACCTAGCTCCAGGGCAACCCGTTTTCCTTGCAAAAATAATAATAAAAAAAAAACAACAAAAACCCAAAAAACCCCAAAACAAACAAGCAAATAAAAAAACCCACAAAACACCCCCCCCGAAAAAAAACCACTTCAAACACAACTCCCCCCCCCCCAAAAAAAAACACAAACAAACAAAAAAACCCAAACCAATCAACCAAAGAAACAAACAAACAAAACAAAACAAAAAAAATAAAAGGAAAAAACACCAGGTAGAGAAGAGTGAGGAAGGGATGGCTCCAGGAGGAGGGTGGTGGAGAGATGAATCCTGGTCTCTTCTCTCCTGGTGGAAGCAAAAATAGGACTATGAGGTTGTGGTTTGGAGTGGGTTGTGTTGTTTGACCCCTTTGATGGGTTTTTGGAGGAGTGGGATGTGCTTTCTGGGAGGGGAGTTTGGTAAATTGGGGGTGGAGGAAGGTGGGAGACCTCGGTGCCTTCCTGGGGAGAAAAGGAGAGATGAGATGCCAAGGAGATGGGTTTGGGTTTGCCCTCCTGGAATGATGAATTTCCCCTCCCAGCTCCAGGAATTCAATGGGTGAGCTCAGCAGATCCTATTGCCCGTGGTGGGTCTGTGTCCTCTTCTGCCTCAAGTCATCTCTGAAGGGCTTTGCCATGGACAGGTTGTCTCCAGTCCAAAGTGCAGGAGCAGAAATGCTCCCAGAGGACATGAGGGTGAAGATGGTTGTTCAGGATCCCAAAGCAGAACTGTCCTGGTTTGCCTGTTGGCCAACAGAGACATCAACAAGAGTCTCCCATGGAGAAGAGACCAAAACATTTGGGTTCTCCTTTATTTTCCAGCTTGGTATCTCCCCTTTTTCCCACTCCTGCTGCAAATACCTTAGAAATTTGGAGTTAAAAATAAAGAGGAAACTATTAATTCTTGCTGGGCATTTCTCCATTTCCTCCTGCCTGTGCCCAGCATTGTGGTAGGGACCCAACACTGTCACTCTGCCAGCTGAGTTGTGCCAGTGACAGTGTTGGGTGACCAAGTGGGTCCGTGGGAGAAGACTTGGTGCTCCCAGGGTGGCACTGGAGAGGGTTTGCCAAGAGGCACCCAGGGCTGGGCCTGCAGCAAGGAGATGATTGCTCTTCCTAAAAACCTCCAGACAACTGGCCTGTGGCCTCATAGGGCAGCACCCTTGGAGGTGTTCTTTGGTGGGGACGTGGATTGTGTGTTGAACCCCAGGAACTGATCTTTGCTCACACGGCCCCAACAGTGGTGTCCTACCTGGGGCATCATTTCCCCAAAGAAGCCACGGCCTTGAACCCACTGAGATCCAAGTTGGAGCCACAGCAATTCCTCCCAGTCACTTTCCCTTTACTATGATGGGACTTTTCCAAGGAAAACTCAACCTGGAACAACTTGTAGCTGTCCCCAACTGAGGGTGAAAAGCACAATGGGATCAAGGACAAAGCTGAGGCTCGTTCTTGGTCAGCCCTGTCACTGCTGCCTTCCGTGAGAGTTCTGGATTCACAGGGGTTGGTCCACGTGTGAGAAAGTGCAGCTTCTAGGCAGAGATGGGATGGATCATCTCCAGAGGGATGAGCTGCTCCTGGGAGCAGAAGGCTCCCCAGGTCCAGACCTCCTGGTGAGATCTTTGTCCTTGAGCAGCACCCGGGGACACGAGGGGCAGCACGGACAGAGAGAGCCGGGAGAGGGGGGGACGGGGACAGCAGCCCTGGCTCAGGGAGGGGATGTTCCACCAGGTGCACTCAGAGGAATTTGAATCAACAAAAGATGGGGCTGTCAATAAAAGCAAGGGCAGGGCATGAGAGCAGGGCCTGAGTCTGGGAAAGTGGCTCCTGGGAGGGAACAGGGAACAGCACAGGGAGGGGCAGCAGCTCTCAGGGAGCTGCTTCCGTGCCAGGGATAACTGAGGGGCTGGATGTGGGCTGGGAGAGGGGCTTCCCAGCAGCCAGGACCACCCTGGGTGGCATCACTGCAGGGGCAGAAGGGATGGTGGCTTTCTCCACAGCTGGTTTGTGCCTCAGTTTCCCCTTTTGTGGGTGGAGATGGAGGATCAGCCCTTTAGGAGGAGCAGCTTTGGGGGGTGGTGGATAACAGGAGAGGCTGCTTGCAGGGAGTGGGTGAAGGCACCAGGAGGGCACGGCCTGGGAGAAGGGCAGCAGAAGCTGAGCAGGAGGATGAGCCAGCTCTGGGCAAGGATGGGATTGCAGAGCTTCAGGAAAGGTCAGACCACAGGGATCACCCCATATCCCACTGCATGCAGGTGAATCCAGTGAGATCTTTGTCCTCGAGCAGGACTTGGGGGCAGGTGGGATTCCTGGAGAGAGGGGAGGCTGCAGCAGACACAAGCCACCAAACCCAAGGTGCAATCAGGCACTTCTAAGTCACATTCTCCATAACACAGTTCATTATTTTGACTTTTCCAACCCGTCAGAGCGGCCACAGTTGACCAAATCACTCTGTTTTCAAAGCAGAGTCTGTGCTTTGCCTGGTGAAAAAAACCCCTGAAATACACAGAGAAGCTTTGTGGGTTTCTCCAAGGTGTTCTTGTTAAATGATAGACAGGATAACAGCCTCCAAAATTCAATCCAAGAACTTGGAGCAAATCAGGTGATTTCACTGCAGCCCCTCTTGTCTTGATTGATTCATATTTTTGCCCAAGCAAGGGAGATTTTCTGTGAAAAGGCCTCTTTTGATCTAAAAACTCGTCATCAGCTTTTTTTTTTGACTGAGAACTATTTCCAGTGGCATCAATGGCTGTTCCTCCATCCTCAGCCTGTGCTCAGCATGCCTGAAACAGCTCCTATCCAATGGATTCTTTTCCAGGATTGGAAGCAGCTGATAGGATGGGCTTTTATCTCCATTCATGGTGAATTTAGGCAGATTTGTTGCTATTCAGGCCATGCTCAGAAAATGCACCGTTTTCCTTGTTCTGGGTAATAAAAGAGGGAAGAAAAGTAACC
The DNA here is from genome assembly GCA_013399695.1 of Formicarius rufipectus. Lineage (NCBI taxonomy): Eukaryota > Metazoa > Chordata > Aves > Passeriformes > Formicariidae > Formicarius > Formicarius rufipectus. The sequence goes on along the minus strand of VXAU01001778.1, from coordinate 177,690 downwards.
TTTCAGCCCAGCTCTTTGTCTTTTGTGGTCTTAGAAACTGTTGTTCCCCATGGAGTGAAGGGGGTGCTACAGGGGCATTTTGGGCTGTGTTTCAGGTCTTGGATCTTGGTTTTGGTCAAGGTTTGGGATGGGTTGGGAAAGAGAGCTGGGTTTGGGGGCTGACATCCAGCTGGGATGCAAGACATGGCCCCACCACCTGGATATGGTATGCCAGGGCGTCCTCTTGTCCCTGGGTTTGGGGACCACGTGCCAAGGACATTTCTAAACCCTGCCAGATCCTCAGTGGAAACAGAGAATTAGAAACCAGGTCCTTGCTTTGTGTGTCTGAGGCTGCATGAAACACATGCCAATGAATTCCCTTTTATCACTGCCCAGGCTGCTCCATCCTCAACCTCTGGATTTTTCCCAGAGTGGGCCAGTCCTCAGCTTTTCTTCCTGGTCCCAGAAAAGGGTATTTGTGGAACATCCTGCAGGAAAAAAAAATGAACAAGAAAATAAAACCCCAACCCAAACTGCAGCACTGTGACTTCCTTTCGGTTCCCTAAACTCTCCATGGGAGCCCGTGGTTTTCCTTTGGGAAAGGATTTGTGCAGCTTCATTCAAAGGCTTCACCTGATGATCTGGAGGTGTTTTCCAACCTAAATGATCCTGTGATTCCCAGCACTGATGGGAAGCAGGGATGGCTGGGCAGGAGAGAGTGGAGATATATACATGTCTCCTGTTATACTTGTGTTTAAGCCCTGGTGGGGAAGCAGTTTTCCAAATTGGAAGTTGCAGGAGACTTGGCCAGGGAAAGAGGGGAGAATTCCAAAGAACAATATAGATAATGGAATTTCAGACTGATTTAGGTTGGAAGGGACTTCAAAAATCATCTCACCCCCTGCCATGGGCAGGGACACCTTCCACTGGACCAGGTTGCTCCAAGCCCCGTCCAACCTGGCCTTGGACACTTCCAGGAATGGAGAGTTGCTCCCAGCTGGAAGAGATCTCATCTCCTTCCAGACTGCCAGCAAAGGGAAGGTCCATCATGTCCAAGGAGCTTTGCCAAGCTGCAGCAGCTCCTTGCAGGGCCAGCACTGGCACTGTCTGCTTGGAACATGTTCCCACTCTCCCTACAAACAGATCACTCCAGCCCCTGCTTTGCATTTTCAGCTGCCACTTGCAGCTCTTTTGTTATTTTCTGCTGTTTGTTTGAAAAAACCAAACCCAACCCAACCCAAAACACCCCTGACACCATCTTACTGTTCACAGAAGGAAACTACTCAGGGCTGTAACTAGTGGGGTTTGGAAAACTGACCATAACAGGAGAGCTGGGATTCCTTCCAACCCCGTGTCCTCCCAGCTCCCTGCCAGCCAAGACACTTCCAGTGGGATGCCAACAGCTCCAAAAGATACACCAGAGAGGCTTCTGGGCAGGATAACTGGGAGTCAGCTGGAGCTGGGGACTCTTTGTGCTTCCCAAGTGCTCTTCCCTCTTGGAGAAGGACACACATTCCTGTAGCTGATTTCAAAGTGTCCTCCCTGGTGCTGGGTGGGGTGTTGAAAGGCAGAGGGAGCTGAGAAGCTTGGCAGGGCTGGGATTTGTGGGGAGAAATGGTCTTTTCAGAGGCCTGAACTGAAAAAAACCCTGTGGAACAGCACTTGGAAAACATTAGGAAAGTTAGGAAAACTTGGAAAGTTAGGGAGAAGCTGGGAGAGGGGCAGGGTCTCCTCTCTGCTTTTCATTGTGGTTCTGATGGGGGAAATGTGTTGGCTCCTGTATCCCAGGCAACGATGGAGATAAATTTGGGATAGAGGGTGAGGAGCCCCCTTGGTGTCCTCCATCCTCTGCTAAACCCCCTCAGGAGACACTGTGGGATGGAAGCTCCAGGTGTTGGAGCTGCTGTTTCTCTCTTGGCCAGCACCCACTGCCCCTTATTGCAACTTTGCTTCTAAATTCAGCCCTTCTGGGGCCAGGATGGGTATAGAGGAGGGTGGTTGAAGGAGAAGGAGGAGGAGAAGCATTTCTCTCTCTGTGTCCATTGTCTCATCAAAGGGAGCCTGACTTCAAAGGCTTCTCATTCAGTGCAGAGCCCACGGGGAACATCCATCGTTAAAAACGTTCCAAGCCCTTTGTTCCTCAGCACCTCTGAAATTTCTGGCTTGGAGCAACCTGATCTAGTGGGACGTGTCTCTGCCCTTGGAACAAGATCGTCATGAGGTCCCTTCCCACCAAAACCACTCCAGGATTCCATGATTCCCTGGGAGGGCCTGGGCTGTGCTGCTCCTTGCCCTCCACAGCAGCCCCAGCACCACGACAGGGCTCCTACAAAAAGCAACTGAGAGCACAAGGACTGTTTGGATGAAGCAGAGTGGGATTCCTGGGGTGTCCCGTGCAGGGCCAGGAGCTGGACTCAGTGGTCCTTGTGGGTCCCTGCCAACTCTGGGATTCTGTGAAATTCAGGAGCTCCTGGCACTGGTGGCATCTCCCCATCCCAAAGTGCAACACGTACTTGGAATTGTCCTATTTGCACGTTCACTCCTCTCCCTCTGGAGCTGCACCGATGTCACCGAGGCATTCGGGGATAAAACAGCCCATTTTTGTCTGGGGGTTGCTTTTCTTTTCTCTTGGGTAAGAAAGCAGCTGGGCTGGGTCTGGCTGTCGTCCCACAACAGCTGCACCCAAAAAAAAAGCCAAGCCAAGGAGGGGGGTGATGCATGTTGGGAGTTCAGCTCTCAAACCTCTGGGGTTTACTTGGGTCAGGAGCTACTTTTCTCCTCTCTGACAGACAGGTTTTGGGGCAACACGGGGCCAAGACACTCTGAAGAGGGATCTGCTGGTGGCTGTGCGGGAGGAGATGTGGCCAGGGAGGGGGTGGTGCAGGAAAGTGAGGAGCCCGTGACCAGGATGCTGCTCCTGGAAAATCGATCCTAATCCTGTTGTCTGTGCAGCAGAGGCGGCACCGCCCCGAGGGCGAGGGGAGAAGGGGCAGTGGAAGGCAAGGTGGGAACTGGGATGGCTCCTGTGTGTCCAAAGCACTTGGGGCCCTCATTACTGCTGGGTGATCCTAAAAGAGGTGCAAGGGGGGCATCCCCAAATCCCAGAGAGGGCAGGGAGGGAAGGTCTCCTGCCTTTCATGGTCACCGTCTGGCTCATCCTCAAAACCTCACCCAGGAGGGAGGAAAACCAAGGAAACTCTCTGTGAGCCCCTTTCTGTGTGAGCTCCAGCCCCAGTGAGCCCCAACCTTTGCTCTTGGCACATTTCCTTGCTGGAAAACATGATGGAAATGCTTTCCTGGAACATTTTCCCCTCCAGATTTCCAGCCTGCGGTACAAAACCATCCCCTCTGGAGCAGTTCTCACCCCAGCCAGCACCTACACCCCACCCCACCTCCCCACCCCATTCCTGGCATCACTGCCATGAGATCAGCCTCTTCCCAAAGAGCAGGAAGAAGCGTTTTCCGGGTTTCTCCCCCCGGATGGAGGATGCAGGTGGATGGGTCTTACCTGGCCTGATTGGAATTCAGCTCAGCACAGCTTGGCTGGCTCAGTCCTGCCCATCCCCTCGCCGGGCTGCTGCAGAGCAGCTGCTTCGTGCTGATACAGCTCCTGAGACCCCCCAGCCTCAGTGGGTCGGGCTGGGAGTGAGGGAAATCTGCTGGGCTGGGGGGGCTAATTAGTCTGATGGGGGAGAAAATTGCTGTGAGGGAATGGGAACCATCCATCCACGTCTTGCCTGAGGCTGTGGAGCCTGTGGACACGGGTGGAAGAGGAGCAGAGCAGCCACTGGTCCTGCCACGATGCACTTCTTAGCCTCAGGCAGCTCATTTACCTTCCAGACTGAGCTTTGATATCCCAAATCCAGGTTGCTCTGCTGCTGCCAAAAGGCTGCTTTGTCTTTTTTTACTTGGATTATGGTTATTTTTGTGGCTGAAGGCGGGGCCATTGTGCTCAGGAACTTTGACTTCCTGCACTGGAGAGGCCCCGAAGTGCTGCAGCCTCGTTATTCCTTTATTGCTGCCGGGGGAGGGAGCAGCTCCAGGGGTGGAGAACTTTGTAAAGGACTCACCTACGGCCACACAACCTGTTATGAAAGCTCCACACAACCAGGATGGATTTGTTAGGTGGGTAATTAGAGGAAAATCAACCTCCACGTTCACACCAGGCTCTGCTCAGGGTTTGGGCTGAGATCTGCCTCCTCCACCCCTGCTCACCAAGACAACATTGGGTTTAGCACTTTTTAGCACTGAAAGCTCCAGTCAGGGCAGGATCTCACTGTGTGAGAGGCTTGAAGGGCATAAAATAGGATCTGTGTGGTAATAACCTGAGTGGGATTTGGGTTTGGGTGGAAAGCAGGGCCGGGAGGAGCCGTGAGGTGAGGGAAGAGCTGGAGGTGGGCACTGAACGACGGCCCAAGGAGGGTGTGGGGTCTCCTTTCTGGAGACATTCGAAACCCACCCGGACACATCCCTGTGTCACCTTCTTCAGGTGACCTTGCCTGGGCAGAGGGGCTGGACAGGATGATCTCCAGAGGTTCCTTCCAACCCCAACCAACCTCCCAACCCCACTGTGATCTTGTGAAGAGCTGGAAGTGTGAGGAAGCCTTGGGCACAGAGCCTGGAGAGCACAGCTTGGAGGGGAGTTTAGGAAGGGATCAGTGGGCACCGTGGTGGCTGGGATGTCCCCAAGGAGCAGGACAGGAGGAGGAAGGGGTTTAGCACAGGAGCCACAGTCCTTTTGGTCCTTATCCTCTGTCCCTGTGGTCCCTGGGGCTCAGCACCGCTGGGTGACTGTGCCACCCCATCCAACCTGCATCAGTCAACCCCGCAAAATGAAGATCTCAAGACCTCCTGTCGACCAAAATTACTTGCCAAGAGGTTTGGGGGAGGCTGGAATTTTTGCTGCACCTGGATATATCTTTTTTCTCCACCCTCCTTGGGAAGGGACCTGAAGAGTTTTGGGGTTGGATCCAGCCCTGCAGGACTTTACCTGCAGCTGGAGAAGAGCAGTGCAGGGAGGAGGAGAGGCAGAACTCCTGGGAACGTTCAGACTGGCTCCTCTCCTCCCTGATTTGGTTTAAATTAAGCCATCTGCTCACATTAAATGGTGAATTATCTCAGCTGCTGCCACTCTCCCTGCAGGAACAGTGGTTAGAGGGAAGGGGGGACTCTGCAGGGCTGCACCCCTGGCCCTGGATCTGGGAAAAATGTGGCTCCCATGGAAGTGGGTGTCACTCCCCCTTCTGTATCCCAGGGAAACTGGAGCTGTTCACCTGGAAAGATCACAGCCATGCTCCACGGGCCCTGGAGGAGGGTTGGGAGCTCTAATCCATCTCATCAAGCTGAGCATGGTGTGACCTTGCCTGTCTGGTGTCCTTGGGAGTCCTTTTCCAGACAGCAGCTCCTGCTGGAGCCACCAGAGCTCTCCCTGTGATGCTGCAGCTCTGAGGAAGGAAGAGATAAAGGGCACCGGGACAGAGGGGCTGGAGCTGCCATGGGGAATTACATCCTCAGGGTGGGATTTTGCTGGATTTCTGCCTCGTCCCTGCATTGTTTATCTTGGAAAGACCTCCCTGGGCTTGCAGGGATGTCCAGCCTGCTCTGGGTGAGCACCCACGGGCGAGGTGCCCTCTTCTTGCTGGGCAGCTCAGAGTCACATTCAGCCCTTGCTGTGGGGTCTCAGCTGGGTTCCCCCAGTGTAGGACACGAGTGTGACTGGGGTCCTGTCCCCTGTGCCCCTGCCCCACTGGATGGTCTCCTGTGGCAGTGTCATGGAATCATGGAATGTTTTGGGTGGGAAGGGACCTTAAAGATCATCCAGTTCCATCCCCTGCCATGGGAAGGAACACGTTCCACTGTTCCAGATTGCTCCAAGCCCTGTCCTTGGAGACTTCCAGGGATGGGACAACCACAGCTGCTTCGGGCAATATGTGCCAGGGCCTCCCCACCCTTACAGGGAAGGATTCCTTCTCAACATCTAACCTCAGTTTTCTCTGTTTCACTTTGTACCCACCCCACCTCATCCTGTCACTCAAGTTCCTGATGAACAATCCTCTCCAGCTCCTTGGAAGCCTCTTCAGACCAGACCTTGGAAGCTGCCCTGAGGTTTCCGCACAACCTTCTCTTCTCCAGGTTAAGCAGCCCCAATTTTCTCAGCCCAACATGCTCATCTGTCACTTCGCTCTCCCTGCAGCCCCCAGAGCTGTGCCAGCACCCCCAAAAATGCCACCCTTTCTGTGCAGCCTCAGCTTCCCAAGGGGAAGGAGACCAGGGTGGAGATGAAAGGATTAAACCAACAAACTGGTTTCTCATCATCAGCAAAGACTGGGGTTTTCCACTGGTTTGGACTTCAATCCTGGCAGTGTTTCCTTGCACTAAACCCATGTGTGTGTCCACACACACTCTGCCCTTCCCCTGAGGGCTGCCTTGGAAATCAACCTCTTGGGTGATTGTCCACAGGTGTCACATGGTGAAGTTGGGATGTAAAGCAGAGAAACCCCTTAGTCCAAGGTGGCAAAGACATTGGGTTTGGGGCTATAGCTGGACCTGCTATTTCTCTCTGCTTCTGAGCAGGGCTGGCCCAAAGCATCAGGACCATGAGTAGATCTCCTCCTGACCACATACTGAGTCTAATTTAAGATTACAGAGGGTCTGAAAGCCCTGGGCAGGGCTGCAGAGGCTCTGGATGCTCTTGGCTGGGGGTTGGCAGCACCCTGAACCTGGACCAGCTCTGCCCTGAGCCAACCCCGTTTCTATCATTGCTCAGTCCTGTCTGCTCTTTTTTGAGCTGTGCTTTTTTGGGCCAGGCATCCCATCTCCCAGACAGGAAAGATGAAAATGAGCTCTTGTCCTCTCTGGAGAAGATCAGGGAGAGACACGGAGGAAAAGTAAGGGAAATTAAGCAGAAATAGCTTCAGGGGTCATTTAAAAATATCCCCATGACTGCCTTAAATATCTGTTTTGTGAGAATTCATAGGCCATGGCTGAGGGAGCTCCAGGCACCAAATGTACAGAGAGAGTTTTGATAAAGAGCCACAGGATCTATCCCAGTTCAGAGGGGGAGGAGGAGGGATGGAGCCAGGATGAAGATGAAGAAGATGCCAGGGCAGGAGGAGGCTGCAGGTTGTTCTCAACCACCTTCCCCTGCCCATGAACTGCCCCCTTGTATACTGAGCCTTTTGGCTCTCTGAAACAAGGTGCTTCTCCATCAAGAGGTACCAGCAGCCGAATCCAGGTGTCCTGCTCAAGGAATAAGGCTGGAATACAACCTGTGGAGACCCTGTGGGCTCCCACCAATCTGAGGAAGGTTTGTGGTGCCACCACCCTGTCCTTTGTGGTGCCACCACCCTGTCCTTTGTGGTTTTCCTTCTTTGGGAAGCCTGTCCCTGTGCCTCTGCCTGGATAAGGACAGCCTGGCTTGGGTTCTTTGTCCCCAGGAAGGCTGGGAATGGGCAAGGAGGTGTTGGATTTTCAGTCCTTCTGGAACTGAACTGCTGAACCAGGCAAGGCATGGAATTAAATCCATACCACAATGTCCACGAGGAGACATGAATGGCAGGTAAGGTCTCCATGGGAGGAAGAGCATGAAGCCACTATGGGAATGAAGCTTGGTGGGTGTGAAGCACCAGGAGTGACACTGTGCCCTGTGCACCAGCCGATTTGTTGGGATTGAGGCCCCAAACTGTCTCACAGCTCCCAGTCCTTTAGAAATGATCTCCTTGTTCCTTGGAGCATCCTGGGCTAAAATTCCCTGGTGGAGAGCAGCCCTCATTGCCCAGCTCTGCCCCAGGAGCTGCACCACCAGCCAGCACCATGAATTATTCACACCTCCTGAGGATCCCATTACACCTGGAGAAGGCTCTCCTTGAGCAGCACAGCCTTGCCCAGGGCTTGGAAACCCAAGATCTTGAGGGAATTTAGCTCACATGTTCCTTCCCTGCATCCAGCAGTTGCTCTGAGGCAGAGTCAGGCGAGGTGTTGACTTTGGGGCCCTGGCTGAAGGTAGGTGGGTGTCTCCTTACAGACCTGAGGGCTTTATTGATTGTTTCCTGCCCGAGTTCCCACCCCATCCAAGCTGGAGCTGTTCCCCTCCAGATGACAAATGGAGCTGCCAGCCTCTGATTTATTTTAATTGCCATTTTCCCCTCCCACTGGTGACATAAAGACATGATGAATCCGTGCTGGAGCACCTGAGGTGGGACGTGCTGGGGATTGGTGGGGGCATCATCCATTCAAACACATGGAAAAACCCCTGTGGAAACCCCCAGTGTGGGGAAACTGAGGCACAGGAGCTGCTTTGGATAAGCTGGGAAATTGTTCATGGATGAAAGGGAAGAGAAACCAGTTTGGGGCTGCCTGTGAATGACACGGGATGGGAAAAGGTGATAACTAATTAAAATCCAAGAGTTCTGTGCTCAGGGCGAGCTGAGGGGTTCTGGGCACCTTCTGGGCTTTTCACCTGGCACCGTCTGGACTCCTCCCCTGCCCCAGAGGGTGACGCATGTCAGCACATCTTTGTCACTTGGGAAGGTCCTGGAGAGGAAGGAAGATGTCAGGGAGTTCTCCAGGACTGCAGGTGATGCCCTGCAGGAACGGGGCCAGGGTGGGACGTGCTGCTGCACATGACACCGCAGCTGGAGCCTGTCACGGGGGAGAGCGGGGACGTGACACACACCCCCCCTGAACACCACAGGGAGACGGGGACGATCCTTGGAGGTGTGAAAGAGCGGCGCGAGCCTTCCAGGAGCCGGCTGGCACACGCAGTGTCTGCCGGGGGCATCTCCTTTGAGCGCCGGATGCTCCACGAGCTCCTACCCGGCTTCTCCCTCCTTCCAACCTGCTGGAAAACCGTCTTTTGTCGCAGGCTGCGTCCTTGCTTTGCTTCCCGCTGAGGCACCGGGGAGGGCGCAGTTCCGAGGGCAGTGTCAGCGTCGGGCTCGTCGGGGCAGCCCCGGCTCAGCGCTCCCTCCCGGAGCCAGTGCCACGCCACAGCTCAAGGCAGGGCTGGGCGTCTCCCCCATATCCCCTCCCTCTCCCTATCCAAGGAGAATCCATCTCCAAAGGCAGCCGAGAGCCCCAGCTGGGATGAAGTTTGGGTAGTTGGGGCATTTTGGGGATCTGTGGCTACGTGAGGTCCCCCCCTCTGGAGCTGCCACCTGTTTGGGGTCTGCCCAGCAAATCCCAGCTTTCCGTCATTCCCGGCCGTGTCACCGTGTGGTGACATGGGCATGGCTCCAAAGGAGGCTCCGGCGTTTAAAGGCGCCTTCCTGCCGGGATCGGGATCGGGATAGGGATTGGGATCGGGATCGGGATTGGGATCGGGATCGGGATTGGGATTGGGATCGNGTTGAGTCCTGCGGGGCCCGGCTGCTCCTCCCGAGCAGGGGAAGCGGCTCCGCCCTGTCCAGGCATCACTGTCCTAAATGGGACCATCCCCAGCGAGAAACTGTGGGAAACTGGGAGCCAAGAGCTGGGGGACCCCCGGGTTCCCAAATCTCTGTGATTATAGATCCGTAACTGTGCACCAGCCCTCCTCAGGACACGGGGCTTTGGGAAGGATGTGGCCCTGCAGTGTGATCCTGGCCACCTGATCCTGCCTTGATTCTCTTTGTACTTTGGGGGTTTCTTCTTCCCTCTCCATTAACCTCGGAATATTAGGTGAAAAACGAACAATTACCACACTAATGGCTCCATAAATTCCTTCATTACTTATTAAACTCGAGCGCTCCCCACGCAGCGGAAGGAAAGAGATGAAACGGAGAAGAAAAGGGAGCGGAGGTGGGTGAGGAGCCGGGGCAGAGCGGCTCGGGCCGGGCTGCGGCAGCGGGGTCGGAGCGCTCCGGGAATTCACGGGCTCACGGTGCCCTCTGCCGGCACCGGGACGGGCAGGGCCGGCGCTCCCTCGTCCTGCTCTTCCCTGCTGCCCCCTGCCCGCCGGCAGAGCCGCTGGAACACAAGGTCGGGGCCCCTCGGGGTGTCTGGGGGTGCTGGTGGTGAGGATGCTCCACCAGGATGCGGCCACCCTTCCTGGGGGCTCAAATCTGTCCCCAAAGCCCTCGGGGAAGGTGCCTGCAGCAGAGCTGCACATGGACAACACGAACCTGGCTTTAGGACAGGTTAATTCCAGCGGAATCACAGGGAAGGCTGAGGAATATTGAAGCTGTGCCCATCCCGCGCGGCTGGGCTCTGCTTTCCTGGCTGCAGGGAGGAATCCGCCCTCTCCCGGTTTTCCTCGAGGTGCCAGAAGCTGTTTGCTGCCAAACCTCCCCGGCATCCCGCAGGGGGGATGTTCTCCAGCTTATTTCCTGCTGGCCCAGGCGAGGTCTGACCTGCAGGGATCACCGGGAATCACAGCAGCCGTTCCAGGCGAAGCTTTGCCTCCTCTCGGGCTCGGAGAATGCGGCAGCTCCGCTCCCGGGAGGGCTCTTGTGGCCTCGCCTAAGTGGAGCTAATGGGTTTCCATGTCTCCAGCAGCCAGCTGGGATCTGAGCACATCTCCTGCAAGAAAGGCAGCTCGTCTGAATGCAAAGCTGCAAACAAGCAGATGCAGCCCCAGCTGAGGTGCTTGGGAGCCTGCCTGGATCAGCGGGATCAGAGTGGGAGCTCTGGGATCCTGCCAGCAGCCCTTTGCTCCTCCATCAGACTGACCTGCTCCTCTGTAATCCTCTCCAGCCAGGTTTGGAAAGCAAAATGCATGGTTAAACCCCAAGAGAATGGGGTTTTCTTCAGGAAAACAGTGAATTTCTGTGGTTCTGCAACACCCAGGTGTCCTCTGGGATGAGCCCGGATCCACAGAGGGACCTGGCTGCCCAACTCCCACGGACACCAGATGTAATTAGATGTTTAGATCTAGGCCAGGGGCTCCAGGGCCATCTGGCACCTGAATTATTCATACACTCATATCTAAACTCAGGCAGAGCAGAGCTCAGCTCCTTATCCAGCTCCTTTTCCAGCCTGGCCTCAGGGGAGCATTCCTACTTTTTATGACCTGACAAAGCCTGATCCTCTCCAGAGCTCCTTCCCGTCTTTTCCCAGCACCAAACCTGCCCCAAAACACACCACAGAGATCCACATCAACAGCAGCTGATGCAGAGGTGGAAAAATCCTGGAGGAGAAGAGTCTCCCCTTGCAAGGAGAAGGCCAGGAGGCCTGAAATCAGATTGAACGTCTGTCAGGAGCGTGATGTGGCCCAGTGCTCCTCCAAGGTGTCTTTCACTCTGTGACTCATCAGCTGAGGAATTTTAATCCCTGTCTTTCTCTCCCAAGCCCACAAGGAAGAGGACCTTGGTGATGGATTTCTTGTCCAGCCAGTGGAGCTGGGCCAGGTTTTACCAGATGTAACCTCAAAGATGAAGCTGAAATATGGCAAAATAGGGTTTTCCCCCCAGTTTGCCCTCACCTTGTTGAGAAGTAACTCTTCAGCTCCTCTGGGGGCCTGGGCTAGAGGAAGGTGTTCCTGCTTATGGCAGGGGTGGGATGAGATGATATTTAAGTCCCTTCCAACCCAAACAATTCCACGATCCTACAGACACACTGGGACATGCAGGAGGGGAGCTGGCAGGGAGGGGAGGGCTTTCTGTATGGGATGTGGGGGCATCAGATCCGGGATGAAGTGCTGCTTTTTTATTGCAAACTGGAATATTTGAGCCCTAAAACATGCTGTGCCTCAATCAACTCCAACCCAGCCTCCAAAAGCCTTTCCAGCAGCTCTGGAAGTGAGATATTGCTGGGAAATGGAATCTTGACAAACTAACATTTTTTCCAGGGGGAGATCATGTCTGAGCTTTATCCTCCAGCTGTGTCTGAAGGAAGCAGCTTGAGTAAATCCAGAGGAGGTCACAGAACTGCCCCAAGGGCTGGAGTCCCTCTGCTCTGGAGCCAGGCTGGGAGAGAGGGGAATGTCCAGCCTGGAGAAGTGAAAGCTCCAAGGGAGACCTGAGCACCCCTTGCAGAGCCTAAAGGGGCTCCAGGAGAGCTGGAGAGGAACTTGGGACAAGGGATGGAGGGACAGGACAAGGGGCAATGGTGTCCCACTGCCAGAGGGCAGGGATAGATGGGATATTGATAAGGAATTCCTCCCTCTGAGGGTGGGCAGGCCCTGGCGCAGGGTGCCCAGAGAAACTGTGGCTGCTCCATCCCTGGAAGTGTCCAAGGCCAGGTTGGACGGGGCTTGGAGCACCCTGGGTTGGTGGAAGGTGTCCCTGCCCGTGGCAGGGGTGGGACTAGATGGGCTTTCAGGTCCCTTCCAACCCAAACCAGTTTGGAAATCTGTGTTTCTGCATCCAGCTGGAGGCCAGTCACTACTGGCCAAGCGCTCCATCCTGTCACCACAAGCCCAGGCATCGTTCCAGGCTGGGTGCAGGGGCTGGAAAGCTGGGAAAGGACTGAGTGGTCCAGAGCAGCTGAATGTGAGCCCAGGTGTGCCCAGGTGGGCAAGATGCCAATGGCACCTGGATGGTCCCAGCCATGGTGTGGCAGCAGGTCCAGGGCAGGGATTGTCCCCTGTGCTGGGCACTGATGAGGCCACACCTCGAATCCTGGGGTCAGGGCTGGGCCCCTCAGGACAAGGACATTGAGGGGCTGGAGCGTGTCCAGGGCAGGGAACAGAGCTGGGGAAGGGTCTGGAGCATCAGGGGGGGCTGAGGGAGCTGGGGGGGCTCAGCCTGGAGAAAAGGAGGCTCAGGGGGGACCTTGTGGGTCTCTGCAACTCCCTGGCAGGAGGAGGGGTGGTGTGTGAAATTAGGGTTTGGGGGATGAAACTGGGGTTTGGGGGGATGCAAAGAGGGCTTTAGGAGGTGAAATTGCGGGTTGGGAGGGTGAAATTATGGTTTGGTGGGTGAAATCAGGATTTGGTGGGTGAAATTAGGGTTTAGGGATGAAACTGGAGTTTAAGGGAGGGAAATTAGGGTTTGGTGGGCTGATAAGGGTTAGAAGTGAAATTAGAGGTTAGGGAGGGGAATGAGGGTTTTGGGGGATGAAATTGGAGGCTGAGTAGATAAACAAGGGTTAAGGGGAATGAAATCAGGGTTTGGAGTGTGAAATTGGGGTTTGGGGGCAATCAAACTGGGTATTGTGGGGTTAAATAGTAGTTAGAGAGGTGAAACTGGGGTTTGGTCAGGTAAGATTAGAGCTTGGGGGGATGAAATTGGAATTTGGGTATTGAAATTAGGGGTTTTATGGGAGAATTGGGGTTTAGGGAGATGAGTTATGGGATTTTATGATGCAGGGGCAGGATGGAGCAGGGAGGGGAGGATCTAGCCCTTGCCAGAACTTTGCCATCCTTTGAACCTTTCTTTTCCCTTCCACAATTCCTACAGGCAGAGCAGAGAGGGGGGATGAGGAGGAAGAACCCATGGTTCCACATGGCAGCCAGATCCTCGCAAAATACAGGCATTAGGGCAGGATCAGGATCCTCATAAAACACAGGGATCAGAGGGGGATCAGGATCCTCACAGGACACAGGGATCAGAGGGGGATGGGGATCCAAACAGGACACAGGGATCAGAGGGGGATGGGGATCCAAACAGGACACAGGGATCAGAGGGGGATGGGGATCGTCACAGGACACAGGGATGGGAGCCACTCCTGGGCCACAGGAAGGGCTTTCGCCTCACTAGAGGTCGCAGCGGCCCCGACCCCTCCCCCGAGACCGACCCCAAAGCTCCTCCCTCCACTGACCACTAAGTCGAGCTTCGGCTCCCGGGGGAAAAACGTTATAAATCAGCGTAACGCTGTGTTTTAAAGATTTAAATGGGCAATACTGGCTGTGGTTCGGAGGCGTCGAGGCACAGCAGAGCGCTGCGGCTTCTCAGGGTCTCACAGCGGGCAGGGCCGGGCAGGGCAGGGCCGGTCCTGGGGGGTCTCAGAAGCCTGCGGGACGCCCACAGCCGCACCGGGAGCGCTTGAATTCCCCGGTGCGGACCCGCACAAGGAAACACGGAAAGGGCGGAAGAGGCACGGAGTGTAGCCGAGCTCCCTGCTTTGCCATCCCGGCGGATTTGCTCGCGGGCTGAGAGGACGCCCAAGGAGCGCAGCCCGGACGGAGCCCTCTCGGCAGCCCCGCACGTTCTGAGCCCTCGGCGGCCGGCGCGCCGCCAGCGCCGCCGGGGAACCGCCCCCTCCCCATAGCGGCCAATCAGAGCCGGCGCTGGCCGTGCCTGATCGCCACTCCGGCCAATCAGCACGCTGCCTGCCTGCGCCCAGGGGCGGGGCCGGGCGGCCGCGCGCGCCGCACCGTAAGGCTCAGCCAATCAGAGCGGAGCAGCCTCGGCGAGCGGCGACCAATGGGGGAGGGGGACACGCGGCTCGCGAGAATCACGGAGGGACGATGGGAACTCGCGTCCGAAGGAGCGGCCCAATGGGGGAGGGCGGGGCGGGGCGATAATAATTG
>VXAU01001778.1:141926-162372 GCA_013399695.1 Formicarius rufipectus | reverse complement strand
CGGGACTACGGCGGGTTCTACGAGGCGAGGGTGCGGCCGGCCTATGGGCTGGAGAGGGTGGCCGGCGTGGCGGCGGCCGGGGGGTTCCGCGGAGGAGGAGGAGGAGGAAGTGGTGCTGGAGCGGCCGGCGAGGAGGAGATCAGCCCCGAGGACGACCAGAGAGCCAACCGCACCTTGTTCCTGGGCAACCTGGACATCACCGTGAGCGAGTCGGACCTGCGGCGGGCGTTCGACCGCTTCGGCGGCATCACCGAGGTGGACATCAAGAGACCGGGGCGGGGACAGACCAGCACCTACGGGTTCCTAAAGTTTGAGAACCTGGACATGGCACACCGGGCCAAGTTGGCCATGTCGGGGAAGGTGCTGCTGCGCAACCCCATCAAGATCGGGTACGGCAAAGCCACCCCCACCACCCGGCTGTGGGTGGGTGGCCTGGGGCCTTGGGTGCCCTTGGCTGCCCTGGCCAGGGAGTTTGACCGCTTTGGCACCATCCGCACCATCGATTACCGCAAAGGGGATTCCTGGGCCTACATCCAGTACGAGAGCCTGGACGCGGCACAGGCGGCCTGCACCCACATGAGGGGCTTCCCCCTGGGGGGCCCAGACCGCCGGCTCCGTGTGGATTTCGCCGACACGGAGCACCGGTACCAGCAGCCCTACCTTCAGACCCTGCCCTTGCCGCCCCCGGCTCACTACGAGCTCGTGGCGGAGGCGGCTGCTTTTGGGGCTCACCGGGGAGCCCCCCCCGACCCTCTGCGGGGGGCCCGGGACAGGACGCCACCGTTGCTTTATAGAGACCGTGACCGAGACCTTTACCCTGAGACAGAGTGGGTGCCCCCGCCGCCCCCCGTGCGGGACAGGAGTAACCGGGCGGCTGTCTATGACCCCCTGGAAAGCCTGGAGCGCCGCCGGGACGGGTGGTCCTTGGAGCGGGACCGTGGGGAGAGGGAGCTGGGCAGTAGCAGTCGGGATCAGCCCAGGAAGCGGAGGCTGGCGGAGGATGGCGGCCGGCACTTGGACCGCTCCCCTGACAGCGAGCGCTCCTCGTCCTCCCGAAAGCGCCACTGCCTGGCCACCAGCTCCCCTCTGGACCGCAGCCCCGAGCTTCTCGGGGGCCGGGAGCGCTACGGCAGCGACCCTGAGCGCTCGTCCCGCCTGCTGCTCTTGGAGCGACCGTCCCCCGTGCGGGAGTCCCGCCGGGGCAGCCTGGAGCGGGGACAGAGCGACAAACGTGACCGCAAGAACTCTGCAGAGCGCGAGCGGAAGCACCGCGGAGCCACCGCCCCGGAGGGGAAAAGCCCTGCCAAAAAGGATGAGCGGGCGGCAGAGGGAGGCGGGGGTGGCTCCCGCCTCAAACCCCCTCCCCAAAAGCAGCAGCAGGACGGGGCGACGCAGGCCGGGGCGGCGCCCAAGCTGTGCTTGGCCTGGCAGGGGATGCTCCTGCTGAAGAACAGCAACTTCCCGTCCAACATGCACCTGCTCCAGGGGGACCTCGGTGTCGCCAGCAGCCTCCTCGTGGAGGGAGCCACGGGGGGGAAGGTGGCCCAGCTCAAGATCACCCAGCGGCTTCGGCTGGACCAGCCCAAGCTGGATGAGGTGAACCGGCGCATCAAGGTGGCGGGGCCCAATGGCTACGCCATCCTCTTGGCCGTGCCCGGCACGGCAGAGAACCGCTCGGCACCCGGAGCCGCCGAGGCTGCCACCACCTCCACGCAGAGGCCGCTCAGGAACCTGGTGTCCTACCTAAAGCAAAAGCAGGCTGCAGGGGTGATCAGCCTCCCCGTGGGGGGGAACAAAGACAAGGAGAACAGCGGGGTGCTGCACGCCTTCCCGCCCTGCGACTTCTCCCAGCAGTTCCTGGACTCCACAGCCAAGGCGTTGGCCAAATCCGAGGATGACTATCTGGTCATGATCATTGTCCGGGGGGCCTCCTAAGGGCCTTTGTGTTCTATTCCCAACCCTGCCTACTCCTCCACACAGCCCCTCCAGCGTGTGCCAGGTGCTATGGGATACAGCCTTAGCCAGCCCTGTCGTTATTTTAATTAGACCTTTGTTTGTAGGTGACTTTTCCCAGCCCGATTCTTCTGTTACTACGTTTTTCTATAAAGATAGAAGCCAGAGAGGTTGGTTTAGGCATAGTGTGAATAGAATATTTTGAGAATTCCCTATCAGTGGGGACAGCAGGGAGGCTTGGCCTGCTTTGATTTACAAAAAAAAAAAATAGTGAAAAAAAAAAGGAAGAAAAACAAAAACTGGGGAAAGGGAGGGAGGGGGGGAAAAGAAAATGCTCCCGTCTTCTTAATTTTGATTCGTGTCCTTTTTTCATTTCATGTATTTTAAAGCAAGTCCTAGAGCTTGTCCTCCCACAGAGCTCTAAACCCAAGAGACCAAGTTTAAAGCACTCAGTGGAAATGGAAAACCATATGTCTAGTGGCAGAGTGGGGTCCGCTCCTCTTTTGAGCCCTTGAAATTCCACATGGGCCTCGGGGGTCTCTTTCCTCGCAGGCTGGAGTGGTCTCCCTGTTGGGTCGAATGGCTCAAGGTTGATGTTTTCCAGGTGAGCAGCACCTGCTCGGGTGACACAGCAGAACACAACTCTTCTGGGGCAAGGGATTCCTTTTCCATCCAGCCCTGCCCCAGATGCATGCACTGAAAGTGGGCCTGGTGTATTCCCCCATTTCCCAGGGTATCCCATGTGTGCACTTTGGGTTTGTAGCAGTGAGGAGGTTTGGTGACGAGCTGGGGACTTTTGTTGCAAACCAGGAATGTTGTGCTCGCTCTGGTGTGCAGGAAACAGGGAGGTGCTTTAGGGAGAACTTGAGTTCTATTGTGGGTTTTTGGTTTTACTGCCTTTTTTTTTGTGTTTTCCAAGAGTTGCAGGTACAGTGGAGTCTGGTTCCACAGTGCAAACTCTGAGCAAGTAAGTGCTTCTCTCCAGAGATGCTTTTAATTCTGGGATAACTTAATTACATAAAAGTTCTCATTAACATTTTACCTCTTTGTTAATAGCAAGGAACTGCTGTCTGCTAGGGACTCTTCAGGTACAGTGCAGTGGGCATTACATGAGGTTGATTGTTTTCTGGGCACCTGGAGGAAAGTGGTTTTAGCATCTTGGAGAAGTATTAAAAATACTCTGGGATGCTGAGGTTTGAGCTCTTGTTCCTGTGATTCAAGGATGAAACTGCTCTGCTTTTGGTTTTTTTTTGTTGCAAAGAACATGGTTCATTTTTCCTTACTTTCCCCCAGTCATTGGGCACTTTTCTCCAGCTGTCTTATCCACGTTGGTAATCCAGGCATTTAGGAGGGAAGAAGGGATTTAAATCCCTGACGGGATCTAAATCCCCAATGCTCTGTTTAACAACCAAAAGGATGTTGCAACAACTTCTAAACTGAAGTGTAGATCTGACTGTATCCCTTTCCAGGCCCCCCAAATTGTGCTGTTGCACTTAAACCCAGAATGTAATCTTGCACTTAGCCATGTTTTCAGGGGTTTGGGCTATGGAAAAGCAGCACTGCTCCAACAGATTCCTTGGGTGATGGATACAGGGATGGATTGATTTGTGGTACAACTTGGATGGCAAAATTCCAATTCAAAGTGTGGAATAGGCTGTGAATAGGAGATGAAAGGAGGAAGTGTCTTGAATGTATTTTATGGGTGTAACTGAACTTGCTGGAGCTTCTGTCACAAAAGTAGGGATTTTTGTTACTGAGCCACTTTAATTCCTTTACCTGCCTGGAATGAGTGGACACAGTATCCCAAACATCACTGTGAACTGAAAATTCCAGTGTGGCCACAGATTTCGGTCTTACAACTACTTTTCTTGCTAAATGAAAAGGTTAAAACCTCATTTAATGTGCTGAAATTTGAGGGTAAACCCCAGGATTTCTGGGTTGTCCTTAAGGGTGAATGTAAGAGATGGCAGAAATCATCTGTTCAGCTTCCTATTAATAGTGAGAGTTTCTGGGAATGACACCTTCATGCAAATCACTGTGTTGTGGAAGATCCAGAGGATTTACTGCTTGTGGCAAAGAATGTTTTAGTTGGAGCAGGTGCCTGTTGTGTGTCAGCAGGGTATCAACGCTGCTCCAGTGCTACTTGTGTTCAGAGGGGGTTTTCTGACAAGAATCACTTGCAGAGGGTTTTCTAGGAAAGAAACTTGGACCTCTGGGAATTCAGATCTGCCCCAAACCAGGAGAAAAAAAGCACAAATGTTTGTGTTGGACACTGGAAGTCCCCGAGAGCAGCGTTTGTTCTGCTAAGGCACAGCAGACACCTGTTTGAAAACTCATAACACTTGGGGTCAGTGTGGCTGGCCAAGGCAAACTCAGTGTGGGCAAAGCATCCTGGGTGCCCTTCTGGCTTTCCTTGGAAAGTCGTGGGGGTTCTCCAGACCACTGGTTGCTCGGAGCCAAAATTATGCTGTGCTGGAGGGTGCAAAGCAATGGGCGAGGCTGTTTGACTCCACGTTTTCTGGTTCCTTATTTCATGGAGTATCCTCTTTAAATCTGGTTTATTTATGGTGGCTGCTCTGTTTTATAAGCAAGAATTTTGACACCCTTTGAGGGTTCCTAATGGCAAAACATTGTCTGGCTGTTATTTTGCCAGCAGCGAGTTCTAGTGCTGCCAGCCTGGGTGGGCTGTGCTTTCCTCCTTGGTCTGAGGGGTTCCCCATTGGAATAACTGTCCACTGAAGTTGTCTTGGCCAGGGCTGAATGTTTAGAAGCCCATGGGTGATGCTGCTGTGTGTAGAGCAAAGCAGATGTAGCAGTTGTTGGCTCTCTCCTTGTGTTTGGCATTCCGTTGCTCCGGTGAGAGCTCAGTTTTCCTCCACATTGTGTGCTGCTGATGTTCTATATTTCATTAGTGTGTTGAATTAGCCTGGAAAAAGGATGTCCTTTTCCTGAATCATTTCACCCTTGTGCTTTATGCTTGGGGGAAAGAACCTCAAATGACTCATAGCTCTGTTTAAGATTTTTAGTTTGTTGGGTTTTTTCTTCTTTTAATTGGAAACTTTACGCAACTTCCTTGGCCTCCATCCAGTGGCTTTGTTTGCTCCTGTTGAGCTGCTGTGGTGGGAACACCAAAGTTATCCTCAGTCCAGAGGTTTTAGGGATCAGAAATGCCAACACATGCTTGTCAGCATTGCAGAGGGAAGGGCCAGACTGACAAATCTTGCCTTCTCTCATGTTTTCACCACAAGGATGTTAAAGATGGATTATTTTGGTGACAACTTTCTCGTCCCCTGTGGAGAGCAGAGAACGTGTTGTAATTTCTTCCATGGATTTGGGAACTTTCTGGTTGATGGTAACTGAGGTGAAAGGCCTGAAGTGGTAATGGGGAAGGAGAAGTGAATCAAAATTGTGAAGACAGGTTCAAAACTCTGAGAACTCAGGGAAAAACAGCTTGGAAAATGGTAATTCCTGGCTCTAAGTGAAACAGTGTTGAGGGGCTCCTGGGGAGTCTGTGTGCCCAGAGGGGAAGAAACGATGCCATGTGGCTCTAGAGCTTTTGGGGTTCTTTGCCCTTTGTCCCCCACCCTTTGTAGCATCGAAGGACAGATATTCCAATGATTCATGGACTGAACGATGAGGTGATTTTTGGATCAGGCTTAAAACAGCCCGGCTGGTTCAGAGAATGGTTCATTGAATATTCACCTTCCTGCAGGTCTGATTGTGTGCTAACGATGGCTGAGAAACATGACTTGAATAGTAACAATTGGAAATTCTATTGGGTGTGTCTTTGATTTGTCCTTTCCTTTACTCTTGGCACAGCCAAACGAGAGCAGAAGAACTGTGTAACAACACTACATTTCATGGTTTTGGTGATAAGTTGCCTTCAGGAAATAACCCTGGGAGGAAAGTCAACCCAATGAGCTATCATTGGGTTGGTTTTTCTCACGGTTAAAGATTTCAGTGTGTCCCATCAACTGTTGCTGCAGGTTGGGTAATCCTCAGTACTGTAAGCCTAGTTTAACCCTGGTCCAAAACAAAGCCCTGCACTACTTGTTTTGCATCTCTCCCTAGAAGGCGACTTCATTCCCAGGTTTCGTGCCCGTGGGTGGAATTGGTGCTCTTTGAAATCCAAGCAGAATATTCAGAAAGGCCTCGTAGCTCATTATGTTCATCTGTATAATGTAGGGAGGGGGAAAAAAAACCAGATCTGGTGTAAACATTTGTATTGAAATAACGTTTTCTTTCCTCCTGCAAGCAAATCTGGTGGACTGCAGAAGACATGGGATACCAAGCTCTAAATGGACCTTTGGGAAGAGAAGCTGTGGCTTATGTGGAATTTCCATGGGCCTCCTGATGGAAGAAAGCTTATCTGTTTAGTATTTGTGCATTTTACTAAAAATGGCAGCTTTAAAAAAAAAAAAAAAAGTTGTGTATCTGCTATTGTGATGCCAATGCCCGTGTTTTAAGTGGAAAAAAAAAATGACCTCTTTGCTATGTGCTGTGTACACAAGATTGCTGGAAAAAAAGTAAAGGAATACCCTTTTTATGGCTCACACAGCTTGAAAGTAGCTGTCACTCAAACATGCGCTCACAGTTGAGCTGATTTTGTTTCATTCTAAATAAATTGTTTCTTTTGAGGAAAAAAAAAATGGTTTTTCTGCCTGGGAGTTGAATTGACGACAAACGTTTGGCCCCGGTGGCGGCAGCGGAGGGGCCCCTGCTGCTGCTACCCCTCCGTGAGCTGATAGTTGTGGGGCTGGAGCACCAAGCAGGGGAGAGAAACCGGCACCGTTGCGCGTTGACTGACTTGTGCCAAAGTGGAGGAATTCTAGTTCACTGCCTTGCTGTGACCCCCCTGGTTTGTGGTGGAAAAGGGGGTCACTCGCTGCCTCACTCCTCTCCGGGACAGGGAAACCGTCCTGCTGCTGGCACACAAGGAGCAGGGAAGCACCACCTTGGCCGAGTCTTGGGCCTTCGCTGGTTGGAAGAGCTGGAGTTCCTGAAGTTTTTAAGTTGCTTGATTTGTTTCGTTCACCCGATGCGTTTTGCCTTTAGTTTTGATTCTTGGTTGTTGGTTTTGGTTTTTTTTTTTGTTAATTTGGAAGAAAAAAAAAGAGTTCCGAGATTGCTTTGAATCTTTGCACGTAAAAAAAAAAAAAAACAAAAACAAAAAACAAACACCTTTGCACCAAAATTGCCAAAAGAAAAAGAGAAATGAGTCCTTAAGAGTGTTTAAGTGCTGTTAATAAAACGAGGCGCTCCTCCATCTCCAGGGGCTTTTCGGGAATTGTGGGTTTAGTACTGAATGGATGAAGAGTTCCTGAGAGCTGGAGGCGGTAATTTAAACCCTTGAGTTGGTGTCTCAGTGCCTTATTTTGACCAGTTCTGAAGCCAGCACGCCTTGGATGTGCATGTACCCTGCTCGCGCCCCAGGGTCCCCTCGCAGCCGCCTCCCGGGGTCAGGAAACTGCTGGAGGCATCCCGAAAATGCCGAGCTGCGTGTGGGGCTCCTGGGCTGTGGAAGCTGTTCCCCAGCAGGAGCGCGACCCCGTGTTTGCTGCAGGAGACTTCAGGGCGTGGTGGAGGACCATCATCAGGAGGATCTGCCACTGTTGCATCGTTGGCTTCAGAACCTCTCGTGGTGTTGTGTTAAATAATTGTGACGTGCAATGAAGACGCCTCGAGCAGCACTTTGCCCTGATTGCCTTGACATACTTTAACGTCCGTGGATCACCAACCTAGTGCTGTCCTAGTGCAGGAGCTTTGCTAGGCTGCAGTGTCTTCCAACCTGCGGATGCTCTGCAAGGTGTCCGTTCCCGGGGCAAGGCGCTGTGTAAATCCCTGAACCAGGTAAGGGGGTGGAAGAGGTTGGACTGAATTGTAATGTGAAAGAAGACTGTTGTTCTTTTTTAATCTTGATTCTCCAGTTGACTAACTCTTACTAATGCGTTTTGTCCCATCAACGTGCTGCTCTTGGAATGGCAGCAGTGGAGCCAGTTCTTGGATGTGCCTCTGTTTGTTTGGGCTGTCCCTGTAGGTCAAACTAAGGGTCCTCAGCTTGGCAAGCTGGAGCTGTTCTTTTGACTTCAGGAGCTGCTTGAGTTAACACAGCTTTAACCCAGAACAGTGTTTGCAGTCTGTGTGTTGTTGCTATGGAAAAGCCAAGCCAATGAATTTGGCAAATGATCCGTGTTTATGGGCTGCTGCTGGTGTAATGATGTAAATGAAGGTGTTTGTTGGAAATGGGAGCAATTGTAGCTGTTGCTGGTAATGAGGGGAAGGAATTAAGGAGGGGAGGCTCGGGGCATGCTGTTTCTTCTAGAAGTTGGAGTTTGTAGTTAAAATTTGGTTTTTTTTGTGGTGTGTTCCATGTGCTGTTGAGATGCAACCTCGGAGTCTCATCTGAAGTGTTGTACAGAAGGTTTGGGGCTGGTGGCAGTCACGGGAGCTGTGTTTCAACCTCTGTGCCTGGGCTGGGGGGTGGTGATCAGATGAGTGATCTGTCACTGTAACCCAAAAAAGGGCATGTTTTTGGCACCTGCTCCCATATCCAGGTGTGTGTGTGTGTACCAGGGCTTGGGCACTCTCCCACTTTTTGGTTAAGCTTTGATGTTCAGTTCCAGAATATTTCTTCCTCTGCCTCAGATTTCATCATGTGTTTAACTGGGAGATTATTCCCTGTCTCCTTTACATGATGTATTCATTCCAGAGACTTGGAGGTACCGTGGGATGTGGTGTGGGATGATTCTCCTGTGGTCACGAGTTGTTTTTTGGGTGCTGGGTGTGCATTCCGAGTGGGTTACAGGGATGTTCCAGCCTCCAGGCTGGTGTTAAAACTAGTCTCTTGGAAGGGTTAAGTGCTCTATGTGCACCATATTAATTTGGCTAATGAGACTTCTGGGGAAAGTGGATTTATAACGAGCACCATTTAATTAACTGCGCTGCAGCAGAGAGCGGCGTGAGCAGATTGAGCAGGAACCAGTTATTGGAATTCACACATTTTTTTTAGGACTGTGCTTTTCCCAGCTGCAGCTGAATTAATAAGTCTCAAACATCAGATGGCCCAGATTCTGCTCTTGGCCAATAACAAGCTTATCTTGGCCTCGTGCTGCTGGTTTACTACGAAATGGCAAATGCTCTGGGAGGATTTGCTCCCACCACGTGTCCTGGGGGGTGGGGCAAAACCAAAAAGGTTTTGGTTGAACAGGCAAGGGGTCTGCAGAAAGTGGGAAGGCTCTTAGGGTGATGGGTTTGTGATTCCCCTTGTGTCTTCTGCAGTTGCTGGGTTGGAGCTGTGTGCTGAGAGTAGTTAGAACTGATCTGAGAACTGGAGGAGGTAAAATCCTAGGACAGACAAAGTTCTGAGGGGCTGGATCAGCTCCACATGGAATGATGGGTTTAACAAGAGCCTCCTGGTGTTTATCCTATTTGTCCATATGTTGATGGAGTTGAGGTGGCTCTCGTAGGAACAGACAACATGGACGTGGTGGACCAAGGTCTCCTCTCTGTCAATCCTTTGTATCCCACTCCAGAGATGTGTAAATTAGGAATGGAAAATGAAAGTGTGGATGCTGGTGGAGTTGAGGTGCCTCCAGCAGGGGCAGAGAACATGGATGTGGTGGGCAAAACTGTCTCCTATTTGTCAGTCCTTTGCGTCCCACTCCAGGAATGTATTAGTTAAGCTTGGTTGGAACAGGGAGCTGTGGATGCTGGTGGAGTTGAGGTGCCTCCAGCAGGGGCAGAGAACGTGGATATGGTGGGCGAGGTGGCCCCTGTTTTGTCAGTCCTTTGTATCCCACTCCTGAGATCTACTGATTAAAGAGGGTTTGGAAGATGGAGCTGTGGGTGCTGTCAAACATGCTGCTGTTGCTGTGGGTGTCTGAGTTCCCACCTCCCAGTCCAGCTCCTCTTCCCAAGCCCCGAGCTCCTGGGGGTTGTCCTGGGATGGGATTTGTAGGTGTGTGCACGTGGTGGGCTCAGAGTAGCGGATGAGCTGAAGATTAGTTGTGGGTCGTGGCTGTTTCATCTCCTTATCTCCCTGCCTTGACCTTCATACCTACTTCTGCAATTGGATCTGGAGATTTTCAGTTCCCTTCAGTGCTTCCTGTCCCCAGATCCGGTGATAGGTCAGGCTGGCTTTTGGCAGTGCTCGCAACTCAACCCAGCCCTGAACTGGCAGATTTCCCTGGCATTTCTAAGTGATCCTTCAGCCTGGATCTCCTCTCACAGCCATTCCAGCCTGTAAAATGACACATTTTAGGTGTGTCTGAGGTGCAGAAGGGTTTGGGTGAAGGGAGGCCAGTGAGGTCTCACGGAGTGGTTGGGAAGCTCTGTTTGCCCACGGAGAGGAGTTGCCCTTGGGACTGTGGTGGGGTTTGCAGCCCCCTTGGCTAAGGAGTAGCTCTGGGTGTTGCCTGCAGTGTGGCCACGCCAGCCTGGGGTGCTCCAGCTCTGACCTGGGCTGGGCAGAGGTCTGGAGCAGGGTGAGATCTTGAACCACCCCTTGAGTTGAGGCTTGTGGGGAGAACATGGTGAGAAAGGGGATGTTGGTGTTGCTCGTGGTGCTCCTCTCGGGTGGAGGACACGAGGCTGTGGACAGGAACACGGGGGGACTCTTCACCAGCAACTGCAGTGGCAGGACTGGTGGCAGGCTGGGTTCAAGCTGAAAAGGGGGAAATTAAGGTGAGAGATACGGAAGGAATCCTTCCCTGGGAGGGTGGGGAGCCCCTGGCACAGGTTGCCCAGAGCAGCTGTGGCTGCCCCATCCCTGGAAGTGTCCAAGGCAACACTGGAGCAGCCTGGTCTAGTGGAAGGTGTCCCTGCCCATGGCAGTGGGTGGAGCTGGATGGGTTTTAAGGTCCCTTCCAACCCAAACCATTGCAGGATTCTGTGATTCTGAGTCCTCTGATTTCCCATCTGCTGGCCCAGCGTTCTCCTCTGGCACAGATCCATCCCTGGCTCTCAGGTCTCTTCAGCCTTTGCTGTTCCTCGGGGCACTCAGAGCTGCCTCCCAGCAGCAGCTGGAGGCTGGGAGAGCCCAGTCCCATCTCAGAGCCTGCCCTTACCTCGCCCTGCGGGGTGGTAACTCCCTTTTCCTGCCGGACCAAAGGCTTGAGGGGCTGGAGCTCAGTTTATTGGTGTTTTATTTATCACTGGGGTGTTGTAAAACCACCCTTTGGTTCTTCCGTTCCAGAGTACAGTTCCTGCTCCATCGAGCCCACATGAGGAATGTCTGTAGGGGAAAGTTTTGGAACTCTGACTTTGACCCATTAATTACTTCTGGAATTGTCCATGGCCGTGAGCAAGAGTTCCCATCTCCTCTGTGGTTCCTGCAAGCTGGGAAGTTTTCCCATGAGGATCTCAGCTGAAGTTAAAACTTCTGGTTTTTCAAACATCTGGTTTAATTTTTGTTCGTTATAGTCACTGCTAAACTCCCCTGGACTTCAATGAAAACTGTTGTTGTACTTTTAAAGCTTTTTATTAGTATTTTATAAACACCTCCCACCTTCTGGGGAGGCTTTTATCTCCCTGGAAGTGAAACTTTTTAATCCAGGCTCTGCTGAATTTCAGCCTCGTGCACTCTGCGTGGCAGGCAGGGCTGCAGAGGGGGAGCAGCCCCAAACCACCCCTGGTGTGTGCCAGGCAGGGTGAAGGGAGGGCAGCCTGTTGCCTGTTGCTGGAAGGCCCTTTGTCATATCCTCACCCAGCTATTTGAAATTGCTTTTGGCTTTTTTCATGTGGCTTAAGGTAAACACTGAAACCTCAGAGGGTTGAGAGCTGGAGCATCTCTGGGGTGTGTTGTGGCCACCACCCAAAACCCAACCCGTGCCTACCATAAAAAGCCTCTTGTTCTCCTTTAAAATCAGAATTATGTAGATTTCCCCCTCCTGAGTGTCCTGGAAGCTGGTGTTTCTCACAGTGGGTTTGTGTTTAAAGCCACCGAGGTGCTGAGAAAGACTCAGTGTGAGATCCCAGGTCATGGATTAAACCCCAAAATTCCCATCCTTCACCCTGGTCCCAGCCCCCTGAGTGCTTCTGTGATTCCCAGCCAGCTTTCCAAGCAAGCCCATTCCCATGCACGTTGGAAAAACAGCTGAAAAAATTCCAGCCCAACCCGTGGAGAGATTTTTATTGTGAGATAAAAGTCCTTTATTGCACAGAGAACCTCGGGATCAGCATCCTGTGGATCCAGTGCCTGGGGGGATCTGCTGTTGGCATGTGAGGAGCAGTGGGAAAGTCACAGCCTTGGTTGCTGGAGATTACTTTTTTTAATCAGGGGCAGAGCCTGAGCATAGAGAGGTGTATTTTGTAGATTTGGAAGGACTAAATCCAGCTTTTAAAAGCTCTTCCCTGACTTTCCATGACCCAGAGCAGGTTTCCAGGAATGCAGGAGGAGGAAGGGGCACCTGCAGCTGATAATTAGGACTCTCAGAGGTGTTCAGTGACTTGAATGAATACAGAACATTCATATAAAGTAATTCCAGTGTGAGTCAGGGATGCAGCTCTGATGGCTCTGTCTCCTGGAGCTTTGAGAGGCCTGAGCTGAGTCTTAGCAGGTTTGAATCCTGGCATGTGTAAAACCACTGGCAGCGGGTTTAGGACCCAGCAGGTGCCCACCCCATGAATCAGTCCTGCCAAAGCCTGGCACGGATCAGATGCCAGAGGGTGCCCAGGCTCCTCCTCCAGGATTACACCTGGGAATAAATCACTGAGTAACAATAGAAAAGCATTTCCTGCCCCTGGAAGTCCCGGGAGGAAGGATGGGAGCTGTTTGCATGGCCCCAGCCCAGGATTAACCCATTCTGGACCCCAGCAGTCTGTGCTGCAGTGTGGTGTTGAAGAAGCCAATTCTGTGGGTTTTTTCCTTCCTTCCCTGATCCTGTGGTGCTAAAATGAATCAGGATTCCGGGTCCCAGCCCCATTACACCTGGGAATAAATCACTGATTTAGCAATGGAAAAGCCTTTCCTCCCACTGCAGTTCCCAGGAAGGAGCTGTGCAGCCCAGTTGTTGGGAAGAATAAACCCAGCATTAACTAACCTTGACTGCAGCAGCAAGTGCTGCAGTGTCTTCTTGGAGAAGACAATTCCATGGTTTTTGTCTTGCTTCCATAACCCTGTGGTGCTGCAATGAATCAGCACTCAGAGTCCCAGTCTGTTGATACTCAGAACTATTTATTCTCAGGAAGTTTTGTTGGCTTTTCCCCAAAGGGACACAGGTGGTGTGGCAGGTTTTTGTTGGAATACAGAGAAACTTTGCAGCTGCTTCCTTAAGCTGCTTGGTCACTTGGATTCCCCCCCAGCAAACTCTGGGACCCTGCTGGTCCCTGGATCTTTTGGAGGGATCTTTAGTGTTTGGTTTCGTTGCATCCTGAACTTTAGATGGTTTTTAAAGCAATGAATCTTGGTTCAAATGCTTCCAAGTGGGATTTCCCATCAGAATCCAGCCATAACACGTTATGCCACATGGAGCAGATGAATTTGTGGCAGGAAAATGTTCCACTGAGTGACTCCAGACTCAGTGCTGAGGTTGGATTTGGTGTTACAAGGTTTTTGATTTCTCACAAGTTACATTATTTTATTGGAAAGATCCAGGAGGCTCTTGGTGATTTCTTTCCAAGACAAAGTATGGAGATGTTGCTGGTGAGGTCCATGTGAGTTGGAAGCAGGAGGGACCTGTTTCTCTGCACCTGGATCACCAATTCCCAGGACCAGGAGGGATGCCTGAGAGGGCACCACATTTAAATCACATTTTTTCATGCTGAAGATCACTTAGCCATTGCTACTCACTTTCTTCACTGTGTTCTGCAGCTGAGAAAGGGAAGAGTTTCCCTTGAGAAAGGAAAAGATTTTCAGAAATAGTTTCATCATGGAAAGGATTGTTAAGCATTGGAATGACCCTCCCAGGGAGGTGGTGGAATCACCAGCCCTGGAAGTGCTCAGGGAATGCCCTGGGAGTGTTTAAGGACATGGCACTCGGTGCTCTGCTCTGGTTGACAAGGTGGTGTTTGGTCACAGGTTGGACTTGATGACCTTGGAGGTCTTTTCCAACCTCAGGGATGCTGTGGTTCTGGGAAGGGAGTGGGTTTTTCCACTCAGCTTCAGAGGTCACATGTTTTAACCCCCTTGGTGTCCCAGCAAACCCTGTTCCTGCCTTTATCCCAAGTCTTCCCTGAGCAGAACCAGCTTTGGGAAGTTATTTGGAAGGTGGTTTCCCTGAAATGGAGAAATCCCCTCTGGGCAGACACTCCCACCCTGGTCACTGTTTCTCTAATGCACCTGTTGTGTTTTGCACGTAAATAAACGTTTTCTCCACAGCTGCAAAGGGAACTAAAACATCTGTTCTGTGCTTCCCTCCCCAGCCAGAGGTGTGAGGAGAGAGCTGTGTTTGACCACCACATGTTACTCTGAGCTTCATCAGCTGATAAACAAAACTTTGAAGACTTTGCCCACGTCCCATCCCAATGGAAGGACTCCCAGGGCACCTGGGAAGAGTTTGCCATTGTGGGCTCTGGTTTCCCCTGCATTTTTTGGATGAAGAGGTAATTGTGGCTGGAGAAAGGCACTTTGCCTGAGCACAGTTATTTTGGGGGCCAATGAGGGCTGGTGGTGCTCATCTGTGGGGTGGGATGCTGTGAGGAACAGGAGCTCCTGAGCTTTCCTGAGGGGACGAGCACTTGGGAGGCTCATTTTGCTAAATAAGGGTGAGGAATTGGTCTGGTGGAGAGGACAGGGAGAAGTCTCCTTAAAAACCTGGAGGTTGGGAGGGAGCCCATGTGTTGGAGCAGCTGGTATGGGAGGTGTGGACATCACATCCCTCTGGAAGTTGTTCCTTGGTGGCAGAAGAAGTGAAGATCTCCCAGGGCCTGTGTTGAGAGGATGAAGGTGTCGAGCAGAGGGGTTTTATTCCCAGGGAGAGAGCAGAGCCTGGGAAAGGTGCTGGGGATCACCTGGAGTGGGAGGAGCAGGGTGAGGATGTGGGGGGTTGGTTCTTCACCCCCACATCAAGTCCTGTGCTTCCCTGAGGAAAGAGAGAGAGCACAAGCACTCGGGAGGCCCCTTTTGCTTAACAAGGGTGAGGAATTGGTCTGGTGGAGAGGACAGGGAGGACTCTCCTTAAAATCCTGGAGGTTGAGTGGGAGCCCATGTGTGGAAGCAGAGGGAATGGGAG
This sequence comes from Formicarius rufipectus, assembly GCA_013399695.1. Taxonomy (NCBI): domain Eukaryota; kingdom Metazoa; phylum Chordata; class Aves; order Passeriformes; family Formicariidae; genus Formicarius; species Formicarius rufipectus. The sequence goes on along the minus strand of VXAU01001778.1, from coordinate 147,250 downwards.
GTGTGGACACCACCACTAAGTTTCCTCTGGAATTTGTTCCTTGGTGGTAAAAGAGGTGAAAATCTCACAGGGATTGTGATGAAAGGACGAGCAGAGGAATTTTATTCACAGGTAGAGAGCAGAGCCTGGGAAAGGTGCTGAAAATCACCTGGAGTGAGAGCAGCAGGGTGAGGATGTGGGGGGTTGGCTCTTTGTCCTCACACTATTAATGACCTAAAGCTCTGCTGAGCTCAGGGAGATGCAGAATAAGAGGTTTTTAAAACTCTTGGGCTGGAAAAGCTGAAGCCAAATGTCCCTCAGTCCCCCCGTTCCAGCAGCAAACCAGAGCTGCTCAGTGGGAAAGTGAAGATCTCAAATGTTTCAAGAAGTGAAAACTCCAATTTTTAAGTGAAATCATCATCTCAGCTGCAGAAGGGCTTGACTGAGTTAGTACAGGATTGGCTGAACCAAACTACACAGCACCAGCTCAAACCCTTCCTAAATCCCAGGGCCTTAAACTCTCCTTAAATAATAATCTTAAATCCTGGGAGCTTGGGAAGTGTCCCAGTGGAGATCCTGTCCTGGAGACAGGTATTAACTAGTCCATCTGAATCCACAGTGTTTGATGGTCGGGTTTAAGGTGTAAAAAGGTGATGGTTAAAGTGTAAAAGGACCATTCCCAAAGCACTTCCTGCCTGTGGATTCCTGGGAGAAGCTTCTAAATGAACCATTTTGTAGCATATTCCCCATTCCCTTTCATTTTTCCCTGATTGAAGCTCAGTTTCTTTGCCACTGGGTCGTTGTGTGACTGCTGAATTTGGCCCATCATCTGTGGAGGAACTTCTTTACCTGTGACAATAATTCCTTAATACTTTTATAGTATTCCATAGATTTTTATTAAATAATAGACCACTTAATTTTGGGCTTGAAATAACCCATTTGACAGTTTAAAGGGGTGTTTTTATAGGGGAAACAACTCTCTTGATGCTTTAATATTACAAAAAAAAAAAAAAAGGAATGAAGGGGGAAAAAAAGGGGTGAGGAAAAAAAGAGGATAATTAAATCTCATTTGCATTTAATAATAAAAAATAGGGAGAGATAAAATGAAGGATAATGCCAGTGGCTGGAATGAATCCTTGTGGTATCCTAGGCTGACAAAATAATTTCAGATAATAATAATAAGGCAAAAAATTGCAACTTCACTACTGGAAAGAGTCACAGGAGCTGTGCAGTATCTTGACAATGAAAATTAAATTCATAGGACAATGGTTAAATACAGGCTCAGTATTGGAGTGGCCTTGGGAAAAGGCTTTGGAAGGCTCCCAGGGAATCTCTGGATGGTTGGGAATATGGGGAGGGGCAGAGCAGGCTGAGGATGGGTTTGGTCTCTGGGTTGGCTGTGTTGTGGTTCTGTTTAATCAGAGCTGGTTTTGCCTTCAGGTCACCTGAGCTGTGGCAAATAACAGATCCTGGGAGCTGGAACTGCCACATCCCGTGGGAAGGAGGAACATGTGGAGCAGCTGTTGTCCATATCCTCATGGAAGTATCATCCTTTTCTGCCTGTCCTTGGATCCCTCCCCAGGGCTCATGGTTTGGGTCTGAAGAGAGCAAGTTGTGCTTTGGCCCTTGGGGGCTCCTTGGCAGCCTCATCCCCAGAGGTGACTCACGTTTGCTCCTGGGAATGCTCAGGAAGGTGTGGGATGGGTTTGGAGCTGTCAGGATGGACACACCGGGGTTAAATCCAAGAGATGGAAAAGCACAGCTCAGGAGCAAACCAGGAAAACTTGGGTCTGGCTGGGCTGTGCTTTCCCATCAAACAGCACTCCACTGGGAATCTCTCAGATGGCTTTAATGAGGAGCAGTGTTCAGGTATCCAGTCTGGATCCGGTCAGGAGAACTATCCAGATAGCCAAAATTAATCTAAGTAGGGGAAATAATCAAGATACCAAACCGAAACTAATCAGGAGCAGTATCCAGATATCCAAACGATTCAATCAGGATAAGTAGGCAGATACAGAAACTGAACCTAATCAGGAATAATATCCAGGCAATCCAGACTGGATCCAGTCAGGAATAATATCCAGAAATCCAAACAATATAATAAGGGGAAATATCCAGGTATAAAAACTGGATCTAACCACAGGCAATATCCAGGTATTCAAAATTAATCTAACTATGAGAAATATCCAGATATCCAAACTTAATCAGAGGAAAAATCTAGATGTCCAACCTGGATCTAATAAGTAGAAATATCCAGATACACAAACGGAATCTAATCAGGAGCAACATCCAGATACAAACCCAGAATCCAATCAGGAGCAACATCCAGATACAAACCCAGAATCCAATCAGGAGCAACATCCAGATACAAACCCAGAATCCAATCAGGAGCAACATCCAGATACAAACCCAGAATCCAATCAGGAGCAACATCCAGGTATCCAAACTGAATCTGTCACCTAAGAATCCCATTCTTCCTTGTTGCTGCTGCTGGCCTTTCCTGGAACAGCTGGCCTTTCCCTGGGTGCAGTGCCAGCGCTGCCTGTCCCCGGGTGCAGTGCCAGCGCTGCCTGTCCCCGGGTGCAGTGCCAGTGCTGCCTGTCCCCGGGTGCAGTGCCAGCCCTGCCTGTCCCCGGGTGCAGTGCCAGCCCAGCCTGTCCCCGGGTGCAGTGCCAGCCCAGCCCAGCTCAGGGCTTGCCCAGCCGGGCTCTCCGGCGGCTCCAGCGCCGCGCGCGGGGCTCGAGGCAGAAGGGCAGGGGGGCGAGGAGGGCGCAGCCCCCTCCCAGCAGGAAGGAGCACACGTAGGTCTGGCTGGAGTCGTAGAGCCACCCTGGGGAGACAAGGCTGCATTAAAGCTCTGGGATTTTTCTCCCTGGAAAAAAGTCATTTGTGAGAGACGAGGGATGAATGTTCTCATTGCGGGATCCCGCAGATATTCTGGTGTTTAAGCTCTTCATGGGCAGTGATTCCAGACAGGACTAAACGTGTCAGGCTTTCTTCCCGAGCTCCTTGTAGTGGGGTTTAATTTGGTTGAATTTCATCTCTGATCTTTTTTCCTGTTTAAGTGGGCCAAAAGCAGCTGCTGGAGCAGATGGGAGATCCCAGTGGAATGACAGGATGTCTTGCAGGTGCTGGTGTTTGCAACCCCCCTATTTCTCCAGCCTTTTTTCTTGTGCCCCAATTTAATTCCATTTTTTTCGGCCCCAATTTAATCCAGCCTGTTTAAATGAGAGACCCCAGGCCAGGAGCCAGGAGGGAACTTCCTTCAAAGCAGGACTTAAAAGGGAAAGCTGAATTCCATAAAGCCTCAGGAATCTGTGGAGGACGGGGGTCGCCTCTTAAAGTGACCTCCAAGTGTTGTGTTTAGTTCTGGCAAATCATTGGAAGGCTGGATAGTTCCTGTGGTGGAACCTCAAGTATCTGAAGTGATGGGAGATGCTGCTGCACGGGATAAATCCTGCTAATTCCCAAAGGTGGCGTGGGAGGTGGGGGAGCAGCTGAGCCAGATCTGCTGCTGGTGAAGTGAAATTCCTTTGGGGACATCCACGGACTTCCAGGAGCAGATCTGGCCCAAATCTGTGATGCTTAAACCTGGGAGGAGACGTGGTACATCCCAGAAATCCTGGTCTCAGCCACTTTTATCAATAAGTAGGGAAAGAAATGATGGCTGACACTGATATTTGGGGTTCAGTTGTGGAGCTGAGGAGCTGACATTCCCCTGGGATGGATTTCCTGGCTGCAGGAAGGTTTTATTAGGAGAGGGAAAGCTGCTCCTCCCCACTTCCAGCTTCTCTCGGCTCATTCCTTTCTCACGGGGAGTTTCTTGGGGATGTCTCTTGTTTTTTATTTTTCCCCAGGAATATGGTGGGAGCCACAGCACAGGAGAAGCTGGAGCTGCTGGAGGAGTGATCCCGTGGTGCTGGACTTGGTGACATACCCATGACCCCGAGTGGATTATTCTCCAAGGTGGGGTCTGTTTTTCCTTCCTGGAAATCCTTGGGATGTGGAGAGGACAAGGAATGCTGATCCAGCCCTTTGGGAGATATTCAAGACAGAGCTCCAGCTGAGCTCAGATTTAATGAAATTATTTTTAATTTATCCTTCTTTAATTTATCCTTGTTTTTAATATGTCCTCCTGGATATTTTTTGTTTTGCCTGGGGGGAAAAGTGGTACTGAATTTGATTCCCTGGGACTGAGTGGGATTTAGGAGCAATGGGATTTTCCAGCATTTCCTCCTCGCTGATGACACAGCATCACCCTCCACAGCATCACACCTTTTAAAGGATCCCCAGTATCTGTGCCCCAATTCTTATAACAAATGTATATCATATATATTTTATATATTATTTAGTCAATATATGTTTTATATGTGCAATATATTTTATATATTCCATATCTATATTATGTTTTCTATATTTTCTATAATAGGTTTAATATATTTCTATATAAATACATTTAATATATTCTGTGTTTATATTAAAATATATATGATATATTTTATATATTAATGTATATTTTACATAGTCTGTATATTCTATATATTTTATATATTACATATATATTTTATATATCCTATATAGTTTTATCCAAATATATCCAATACCTACATTTTATATGTTTTTGGAAGAGTCCATCCTCTCACCTCCCAGCACCCAGACAGAATTCCTGAGGCTGGAGTTTGTGTGTTGGGAGCTGGAATATATCCTGAATTTTGGATGATACATATATTCTGTGATTTGGATTATAGGCAGAGCCTCTCCTGTAATTTGGATTGTAGATGGAATATATCCTGTACTTAGGATTATACAGGACTATGTCCTGAAGGTTGGATGATACATAGTCTGTAATTTGGATTATTCTGTTCTCTTGCACTTTGAATTAGTGATTTGTGCTGTTTATGGAAATAAAATGTGCCAGGATAATGTTTGTTCTGGTTTGGTTTGGGTTTTTTTCAGTGGTGATGGTGCATGGGAAGGGCCAAAGGAGATTCCAAACTTCCCCCCGAGCTTTTGGTCCTTCCAGTTATCCTTGGATTCAAGGGCTTTCAGCTGAACACTTTTACAGGTAAGTCACTTTTCCCTTCCATTAGGCTTTGGTCTAATATGCAAAGTAAGCATATTTTAAATATTATTTACTTAAAATATGGTTATTTTATATGTCATATATTGTATATATTTATGAATATGTTATAACTACTACTATAATATTAATGAAATTTTGTAATTTTATTAAAATAATTTATAATTTTAATAATTCTAATGAGTTTTTATATTCTATATATAATTATAGTTATTATAAAAATATTCCACAACAGTATCATATGTTTTATACATGAAATTTTATA
>VXAU01001778.1:128827-139786 GCA_013399695.1 Formicarius rufipectus | reverse complement strand
ATATATTATATATTATATTATTATGTTATGTTATATTATGTTATATTATACCGTCATATCATATTATAACATATTATATTATTACATTCTGTTACATATTTTTACCTGCCAGGGGAGGCCCTCCAATGGCTGCTATCCCTGCAAAGAAGGCAGCAAACCCCAGGTAGCTGTGCAGCTTTTCCACACCCACCAGATCCACCTGTTTGTAAAGCACAATGGACAATCAGTGCTGCATTTCCTGGGAATGCATAAGCAGAAGATTCCCTGACATTTTTGTAAGCACAAGAAATTAATTGATTTCTTTCCTTGGGAGCTTTCTCTTAGCTGCAGCTTTGGAAGAACTTTGCCCCTGTAGGTCTGATCCAGCCTGGAATCCCGTCGCCTCCACGATGGAGATCCCTGGGATGTGAGGGGCTTTGGTGCCTTCCAGGTAAGAAGACTTTGAGGAAGGTATTTTAAACTCTGAATTCCTTGAAGCTCGTCTCATTTCACCCCCTGCCATGGGCACGGACACCTTCCACTATCCCAGCTTGTTCCAACCTGGCCTTGGACACTCCCAGGGATGGGGCAGCCACAGCTTCTCTGGGAATTCCATCCCAGCCCCTCCCCACCCTCACAGACAGGAATTCCTTTCCAGTAATCCATCTAACCTTGCCCTCTGGCCGTGGGGAGCCATCCCCTTGTCCTGTCCCTCCATCCCTTGTCCACAGTCCCTCTCCAGCCCTCCCGAAGCCTCTTCAGGCTCTGGAGGGCACTGGAAGGTCTCCCTGGAGGTTTCTCTTCCCCAGGCTGAACACTCCCAGCTCTCCCAGTCTCCAAGACAAAGGTTCTCCAGCCTTTGGAGCATCTTGGTGGCCTCTCTGGATTCACTGCAGCAGGATCCTGCCGTAACTGGTCCCTCTGGGGTTGGGAGCAGATCAGCCCCACTCTCTGTGCTGCCGTTCGGAGCCCCCAACTCACCAGCACTGGGAGCACCAGAGCCATGAACCCTCCACAGAACACGGAGAAGGTCACTGTGTAGGTGAGGAGCAGCGGGAATGTTGTGGCCAGAGGTCCCAGGAGGTTTGTGATTCCACTCAGGATCAGGTAAGTCACGTGGAAATGGTACTTCTTGGTCCAGTTCTGGTCAGCCACCCACCCTGAGAGCAGCTGGCTCAGCATCTCCGTGATGCCTGAGGGAACAGGAGTCACCAGAGCCTCAAAAAACAGTTCATTTGGGATATTTTCCCCTGTGTCACATCCCAGTTCCACCAGCTCACCGTGACCTCAAAGGGCTGAAACCCCAAAAAGTTCCAGGGAGGCGTTTTTAGGCCGTTGTAAAATCCATGTTTGGGGCTTTATTGCCTTTCCCTGCTATTCCAAAGTCTAAAAATTCCATTAAGGCCTCTGCACTCAGCAGAAATCTCTGAAATGCCCTTCAGGAAAACTAGGGAAGATAAACTTGCTGTCTGTTCCCTTTTCTGAGATGGAGAAAAAGCAGAATATTAAGAAGAAATATGTGCATGAGATTTTAATATCTCTGAAGAAGCAAATTGCACAGAAGCACTGCATTTTTTAAAGGCTCAGCAAACTTTTGATAATTGGGTTTTTTTTACATTTCTCAATACATCTTTATGAACCAAAGATCAGAGCAGAGCTCACTGTGAGCTCATGTCTTGCACCACTGTGTCCCTCCTACTCTTAATTCCCAATACCCTGGGAAGTCCTGGGCTCTTCTAAGGCCTTGAGAGCACATCATTGTTAAACATCCTACAGCTCTGTAAAAGTCAAATCTATTTTTGTACAATAAAATATTTGATTATGCCTGAGGTTGGAGCTGCTTCCTTAACCCGGTGTGTTAATCCCAGTTTATAATCAGGCATGGTGTTGTTTTTTGGGGGGTTTAAGCTGTTTTTTTGCCCCTCCTGTGGGGATGAATGTGCCAGATCCAAATGGCTGTACCCTCGTTAATAGGGATTCTTTCCACAATATTCAATGTTTCCTCTCCTGGGTCAAACCAGAGTTCTTTGGATTCTGAGTGATTTCTGTGGGTTGGGAGTTTAAACAAAGCAGGGATGGTGGTGGGAAGGCTCCAGGAGAACAGAGAGCACCTTTTGACAGGAAAATTTGAGCAGGGAGGATGGGGAATCATCCACCTTGGGCTGGGAGAACCACCCACCGTGTGAGAGCAACTTGTGCCTGTACAGAAGGTGACTGAATACCCGGAGGGATCAGGGCTGTGAGCTCAACCTCTGCCAGGAGGATTCCTTCTAGGACATAGTTCTTGGCAAAGTTTGGATTGGTTTTCTATCCTAAAATGGGTTTTAAACATTTTTTTTCCTACCAGCCACTGAGATGAGGTAGGAGCCATCCATGCTGCTCATTCCCAGTGTCCTGGCTCTTGCCACCAGGTGGAAGAAGGGCACAAAATAGGCCAAGTGGCTGAACAAAAAAGACCATGTGAAGATGTAGAAAACAGGATCCTTCAGTGGGGACAAGTCCAGGAGAGGCTGAGAAGTTTCTTTTTTGGTCACTGGAAGGGGTTTGTTGCTTCTCTTGGCCCCAGTGGCTGTTTCTGGTGAGCAACTCTCCGGGGTGGGTTCCTCGAACATTCCCAAGGCAGCTGCATTTATTGGGTCAGAGGCATCTTTGCCTTGGGACATCAGGAGTCTCTCTGTGGTGGGAAGCTCCTGTGCACTGGGAAGGTGTAATTCCCTATGAGTGGATCCATCTGAACATTCACCAAGAGTTTCTGGATCCTTCTGTGCCATTGAAGAGCCACAGTGTTGATTTTGGGCAGAGGAGCGTCGGGTGCCGACGGGTCTCAGCAACAGGCTGGAAGGCACCAGGTTCAACATGATGCCTCCAAAAATCAGGAGAGTTCCTGAGGGAACACAGGAGGTGTTTTATTCTTGAAGTGAGAGGGAGGAGCAGAAGGAAATTGGCTTTTAAAACAGGGTTTTTGAACATGGAGAAAGCTCTGCCATAAGGAGGGGGGATTTTACCTCCTATGGAGAAGATGACAGAACAGGAAGTTTTATTCCTGTTTTTCTGGCTGGAAGTCCCTTTTGCTGTGATGCACACAACAAATCCACCTCTAGGGTGTGGGAGCTTGTTTTGTTTTCCCTCATTAGAAGTCATGAGGACTTGTAAGATGGCCTAAAACCACAGTAAAAGGAGGGGTTTTCAGTTTTGATTTCTGAGGTCTCTGTTTTGACTCTGATTTTAATGAGTAATTAAGTGTTTAATCATTAAGATGTCCCCAAACCTTCCTAGGAAAGGCAGAGCTGTTGAATTTTAACCTTTAGAAAGAGCCTCTTCCCCTGCCCAGATGCCCCCAAATGCCCTCTGTGTGCTGATAAATTGGGATAAGCAGGACATCACTGACCTTGCCAGCCATAGAGGTCGAGGAGGAGCTGGGTGAAGGGTGCCATGAGGAAGGTGAGCCCCATCCCAGAGCGGGCCACGGCGTTGGAAAAGCCCAGCCTTGCCTGGCAGCACTTGGCTGTCATCACTGCAGCTGCCTGGTACAGGCAGGCAAAGCCCAGCCCTGGGGGAAAGTCAAAAACAGCACATCCATGCCCAAAAAGTATCGTGAGCTCTTGGAGTTCTAAGCCATGCCATGCCAGGTCTCTGGGGTGCAGCGTTCCTGAGCTGGAAGGGGGATTTCTGCTCCTGGAGTCAGTGGAGGGTAAGATTCTGTGGGTGGTGGTGAATGTCTGGGGCTTTGAAGGCTGTGCCCTTTTAGTGAGAGGTTTTAAAAGGCTGGGATTTGTTGGAGTCAGTAAAAAAATTAAGGTTAGTTGGGACTAGTGTGTTGAAACTGTTTTATTCTCCCGAGAATGAGGTTTTGAGGGTTCCCACACCTAGGGAGGACATAGGGATGCTTTGGCACTCAAGGTTTACAGAATCACAGAATATTCTGAGTTGGAAGGACCCACAGGGATCATCAGATCCAAACTCCTGGCCCTGCACCCCAACAACCCCCCCCGTCCCATTATCCAAACCCTCCTGGAGCTCTGGCAGCCTCGGGGCTGTGCCCACTGCCCTGGGGAGCCTGGGCAGTGCCCACCACCCTCTGGGGGAAGGACCTTCCCCCGAGATCCCCCCTGACCCTGCCCTGACACAGCTCCAGCCCTTCCCTGGGGCTGTCCCTGGTCCCACAGAGCAGAGAGCAGTGCCTGCCCCTCCTGAGGAAGATGCAGACCCTGGTGAGTCTCCCCTCAGTCCCGCTGCCCTTGGCTTCCCCTCCCGACCCTTCCCAAGGTTCAAGAGCCGATTCCTTCCCGGTGCCCAGGAAGATGCCCGTGTGCCAGCGGCTGCTCACCCAGGAGGAGGCCCATGGAGATGCAGAGGAAGGGGACACTGGTGGCCTGGGTGCTCAGCAGGCAGCCCCCTGCCACCAGCCCGGCCCCGAGCAGGGAGGTGGGACGCTCCCCCAGCCGCCGGCACAGCACGGCCACCAGCGGGGCTGCAAGGCAGAGGGGGACACAGCTCAGGCTCAGGGGGATAAAAGCTGCTTTGCAGGGCTTGGGGCAGGGAATTGGGGTCACTGAATCCCTGGGGAGTGGTGCATGTGCAGCCTTGGGAGGGAGGATAAGGAATTTGGGTTGGGGTCATAGAGAGCACAGACTCTGCCTGTGCCCTGGGAGCTCCGGGAACGGGGCAGGGGAAGGAGGCAAAGCCCAAACCTGCAGGTGTCCTGAGCCTGCTTCCTAAATCATCCCGTGCCCAGCGGCCCTGGATTGTGCCAGAGCTGGTGGCAGAACTGGTGTTTCCTTTGGATCTGTACAATGAGCCTACAAGTTGAGTGGCAGGGAATGCCAGACTGGTTTGGGTTGGAAAGAGCCTTAAAACTCATTGTGTCCCACCCCTGCCATGGGCAGGGACACCTTCCACCAGCCCAGGGTGCTCCAAGCTCTATTCAACCTGGCCTTGGACACTTCCAGGGATGGGGCAGCCACAGCTTCCCTGGGAATTCCATCCCAGTGCCTTCCCACTCTCACAGGGAAGAATTCCTCCCCAGTATCCCATCTAAATGACACACAACCCCACCTTGGGACCACGTTCCTGCTGAGACACCTGTGGGCACCAGCCATGTCTGGCTTGGAGCAGTTTGGGATGGGAATTGGAGCATCCTCAGTGCTCTTAGAGCAAATGGCCTCGAGGTTCACATGCTCTCCCAGTCCCTGGGGATGCCAACTCACCTCCCAGGAAGCGCAGGGAGGACATGATGGAGCCAATCCAGCTGACCTGCTCGGAGGAGCCTCCCACCTCCTCTTGGAATGCCACGAAGAAAATCCCAAAGGTCTTGAGCATCCCCATTACAAAGACATTGACCTGAATCAGGAAGGGATGGAGGTGAGGAGCCACAGGGGATCAGGAGGCAGGAAAAGCTTTTCCTTCTACTTTTGTGTGGATAATTTGTTATGAGGACAAACAAACTGGGACATTTGAACTGGTGCTGGGGAACATCAGCAGGGTTTCATCGTAACAGGCCCTCAAAAACCCCTCTGCAAACCGGCTTTTCCAAGGAAAAGGAATAAAATCACACTAAACCCCAACTTTTGTAGGATGGTTTTGTTCTCCGGGTTACTTTTTAATACCAAAGCAATAATTAAATGGGTCTTGGCACTGCTGAAGATCACTGGGGGTCGATGAGGGGGTGAGAGGAGCAGGATGGATGTTTTCCAGGGCACTTTCCCAGGCTTGCCCTGCCATGGGAGCAAAGGACACAGTTTGTGTCCTTCGTTTTAACTCCCTCTCACCTCCCTGGTAGCAGGTGGTTAATGATTGGCAGCAAATTACTTGGGATGGAACAGAACTGGGGAAAGCTTTCCCAGTTTGGGGGGTGGTGCCTTCGTTACAGTTGGACTTGATAACCTTCAAGGCCTTTTGCAGCCTTAAGGATCCCTTGGTTCCTCCCTGGTGGGGACACCGTGTGGTATCAAAGCCTGTGAAATGGGGAACTGATGGCTTTGAGGAGTGTTGAGGGGCCTGGAGCTCCCAGGAGGGAGTTCCCAAGTGTGCCCGTGCTGCTCCCTGGCTCCCATCCTGCTGCCCAAGGTGGGATCCCTCCCTTTCCAAAGGGGTCAGACCCTCCTTTGGGGTTTGACATCCCAGTCGGGATGTTTTCAGGAGGGAAGTGTAATTTTATCCTCGTGAGGTGCCTTTTGGTGCCCAGCTGTGGGCCGGGGACCCTCCTGCCCATCCCTGGGATGTTTGCAGTGCCATTCCTTAGGAAAGGCTGGAGCTGAGTGAGGTTTGAGACTTCCCCTCTGCCCCAGCTCCCAGGGGGTTCAGTGGGATTTATCCCCTGCTTACCAGAAAGAAGTGAAGCACCACTGCCCAGGCCCACCCTCTGCGTGCTGCTCCAGCCCCCGGACTCTGCCCGGCTTCCAGGAGGTCTTCATCCTCCTTCCTTTCCCCTGCTAATGGGAATTTCAGGACACATTAGCACCTTCCTCTGATTGCTGTTTCAATTCAAGAGCTGTTCCCCTGAGGGCAGAACTGCTCTGGAGCCCTGGGGAGCAGATCCCACACTGCCCTCAGTTTAGCAGCTTTACCAACCTTTTTTCACCAAGGATGTGAAATTGCACATTATTCTTGCCTGGAAATAGTTTAATATCCTTTCTCTTTCCCACCAAATGACTGTAACCACTTCAGCTTTGAGGGACTTGGAGTGACCAGCACCTCAGTTCTGCTGTAGCCCCTTGGTTTGTGCCACGAGTCGGGTCTGTCTCGATGCAGCTTTGAGCCCCTGGGAAGCAATTCCTGCCCCCTCCTTTGCCTATCTCCCTTCTGGCAGCAGCAGGACCCTGCTCGGGGGAGCAGCTGGACCCTGGAGCAGTCAAGGCGGAGGATCCAGACATTTTTCCTTACCTCCTTGCTGCTGCATGCTGGAAAATCCTCCCCAGAACCGTCAGTGGCGAAGAGGAATCGTCTCTTCATTTGCTTCAGAGCCAAAATTTCGCCCTTCCCGACTTGGCAGCCCAAAGTCTGCTCCTTCACTCACATCCTACGAGGATGGTGGGGTCTGTCCTTCCTCACGGGCCCTACAGCAGGACATGGAGTGTGGGAAGAGCTGGAGCTCAGTGACGAAGTCTCTCCTCCTCCTCCTCTTCCTTGTCCTCCTGTCCGTGGGGCCCCACGGCCACAGTCCCTCCCCTTCCCCATCCAGGAGCAGGAAGCCCAGGGCGCTGGGAGCAGACATCCTGTTGGGAAAGAGCAGGGGAGCCTGCCAGGGTTGGAGCTCCAGGAAACGCTCTGGGTCTGGCCAGAGGAGCAGAGCCCTGTCCCTGTCCATCCTGCCCAGCCCTGGCTTGGGAAACTCTCATTTGGGAGGTGATAGTCTGGAAAACTTTGGGTTTTGCAGCTGGCTGGAGCTGTTGTGCTGCTGCAGCCCTGGGAGTCGGGCAGGATTGATGCTGGCTCCCTGCCTGCGCTGTAAACGTGGCCCAGCTCCTGCATAAACACGGCCCCCGTGCTGCCTGCCCTGCTGTGGCTGACCTGGCACCCCAGGCAGCATTCCTGAGGTCAGGGAAAACTGGGATCACTGAGGGAAAGGCATTCCTGCGGTGGAGAAAACTGTGGGATCACTGTGGGATCCTGATACCCGTCTCTGCTGCCTCTCCTGGCAGAGATACAAAGCTCCTCTGCAGAGGAGCCCAGGAAGTAAGGGACTGTGGGAGCTTTCCCTATAGGAAGACTTTTAATACTTGCATGAAGCTTTATTCACATGGAATTGGGTCTGCAGGGAGGGTGGTCTGAGGGCTTGAAGGAGGGGGGGTCAGTAGGACCTGGGGGCAGCAGCAGCATCTGCACTCAGACCTATTGGAACTCCAGGGGAAACACGACAGCTCCAGCTGCTCCAGCCTGGTGGGATGTAGGGAGGGGAGAGAAGGACTCTGCATTTGGACATGCAGAGATCAGGTGCTTACTCAGCACTAACACTGAGCTGGCCAGGAGTGTGGACCCCCATCCGAGGGCTCCTCCTGCCTGTTCCATGTGGAGCTGTCCCTGTTCCATGTGGAGCTGTCCCTGTTCCATGTGGAGCTGTCCCTGTTCCATGGAGCTGCCCCTCACAGTACACAGTTCAGACTGAATGTCCTTTTCTCTCCAACCCAGCCCAATTTTCACCTTCTGCTCTGCTGTGAAACTTTCCCTCCATGCACAAGAGCAGCTTTTCCCTCGCCCTGACATGGGATGCAGTGGGGTGTAGCAACTTCCCAAGCCTTTTTGCAGGATTTTCCCCCTGCACCGTTTCAAAGCTGGGGCCTGGATTTGTAAGGATGTTGGAAACATCCATTTCTAGCTCACACAGGGCCAACACATCCAGGTTTGAACTTTAATCCAAGGCACAGTGAGCAAGAAACTCTCCCACAGAACATTTAAGTTGAGGAGGTAAAACACTTCCCAGGAGAAATTCTTTAGGAAGTGTTTGTACCTTTTCTACTGGAGGAGCCTCCATTAATTCCAGTCTCTTCCCTAGAGAAATGCTAATGAAGGCAGTGGGAAAAGTTACCTCAGTTGGCTTTGGAAACAAAGTTCCCAGAGCCCAAGCAAAGAGAAGCAAAGGGGTGTTTTTACAGGTTTATTTATTTTGTAATTTTTCCAACTAACAAGACACAAACACCTGGTAGGATCTGACATTCCATGAGCAGGATGAGTGACCACGTGTCATTCTCGAGTGCTAACGGGGGAGTTGGGGACCTGGAGAGCTGCACAGGAGCTGCTGAGTGGAGAGGGAGAGCCTTCATCCCAGGTCTGGGGCTCCAAACCAGAGGCAGAGTGCGGAGGGCTGTGCAGGAAGGAGGAGCTGGGAGTGGAGCCACTTCCCAAGGATCAGGATGCCAACTTATGCACTGCTACAGTGATGCTGTCGTGCTTCTGGATCATGATATTCCTAAAACAAGGACAAAGTGCTGAGGGAGGTGAGGAGCTGGTGGGAACTGGACATGGGAATCATTCAGCAGCATCCCCAGCTCCAATCCAGACCCTGCCTCCCTTCTTCCCATTCCATGAACTGGAGACATCCCTGCTGCCACACCGACTCCCACAGCACAGGCTTTGTTATCCACAGGGATACAAGTGTGGAAAAATTACAGAGCTGCAGTAACCAACCTGCTCTGAAAGGTTTCCCACTGCTTTTACACTTCCTGCCTCTTAAAATCCCATTAATCCAAGGAATCTGTGCCTCCCTCACAGCTCCAGAGCTGGGGCTTCCTCTACGAGCTGCTCCAGGCATCTGGCTCTGGGAGGCTCCCAGGGCTGGGGAAAGGCAAAATGCAGGGGAAAAGCGGCCCCTGCAGGCTGGAAACTCACCCGTTGTCCGACTCCAGGCACACCACGGGGGTGTCCGTGGGGTCCGAGGTGAGCTTGGCTGCCTGCTGGGCCAGCACAGAGATGATCCCGGCGTGCTCATCCGAGAGGGTCCCTCTGCCTGCAGAGGTAGGACAGAACCAGCTGGGCTGGAGGAGACCTCTGAGGTCATCGAGTCCAACCTGTGATCCAACACCACCTTGTCACCCAGACCATGGCACTGAGTGCCACGGCCAGTCTCCTCTAAAACACCTGCGGGGACAGTGACTCCACCCCCTCCCGGGGCAGCCCCTTCCGATGCCCAGTCACTCTCTCTGTAAAGAATTTCTTCCTGATATCCAACCTAGACCTCCCCCAGCAGAGCTCAAGCCCATGCCTCTTGTCCTACTGCTGGTTGCCTGGGAGAAGAGACCAACCCCCACCTGGCTCCCCACTCCTGTCAGGGGGTTGCAGAGAGTGAGAAGGTCCCCCCTGAGCCTCCTCCTGTCCAGGCTGAGACCCTCCCCAGCTCCCTCAGCTGCTCCTCACAGGAATTGTGCTCCAAACCCTTCACCAGCCTCCCTGTCCTTCCCTGGACACACTCCAGCACCTCAACATCCCTCCTAACCTGAGGGGCCAGCACTGGACACAGCACTCAAGGTGTGGCCTCACCAGGTCCAAGTACGGGGCAGGATCACTTCCCTGCTCCTGCTGGCCACACTATTCCTGATCCAGGCCAGGATGTCACTGGCCTTCTTGGCCACTTGGGCACACACTGCTCATGTTCAGCTGCTGTCAGTCAGTGTGCCCAGAGCCCTTCCAGCCACTCTCCAGACATTCTGTCCCCAGCCCGTGGTCCCACGATGGACAAAGCCATGTGTACCATGGCAGGGCTTTCTGGGAGGCCTCTCTGTCCCCTCTAAGCCAAGGGGAGGCTGATCCTGTCCCAGGGACCATTTCTCTCCCTGTGGGCTGAGGCAGAGTGTCCCCAAATTGTTGCCCTCAAACCACCAACATTTCTGGATTTAAGTGGCAAGAAGAGCTGGCTCTGGTTTCCTCCATGGCACAGGTGGGTGGTGGCCCTTGGGGACACCCACAGGTGGGGGCAGGACAGCAGGGCAGGGCCGGGTGTCCTCACAGGGGGGCTCCTGCAGGACAAGGCTGGATACCCCCAAAGGGGCGAGGCCCTGCAGGGCTGGTCCCAGTGCCCCCTCGGTCCCAGGAACTCTCACAAGGGGATGAGATGGGGACCCCCAGCCTGGGGTCCCCCACGGGGCAGGACCCACTGCCCCCTACCCCGGGGAGCCCTCAGAGGGGACAGGCAGGGGCTGGGGACCCCAACTCAGGGTCTGCCATCCTCGGGAGTTCTGAGAGGGGATGGCCAGGACTCGGGGTCCCCCCTGGGGGAGGTCTTGGTGCCCCCCCAGCCCCGGCTCCCCTCCGGGGCAGTGCCCGGGTCGCCCCCGCCCCCCGGCGACACTCACAGCCGAGGTTCAGCCCCTGCGAGTCTGTGCACAGCACGCCCACCACGGCGGGGCTCTTCATGCTGAGGGGCACGGCGGGCTCAGGGCCGGGACCCGCGGGGGGCCCAACCCGGGCCCTGCCCGCGCTCCCCCTGCCCCCTCGGTGTCCCCTCGGCCCCCGCGCCCGTGTCCCCCCCGTGTACCCCATGGACCCCCA
>VXAU01001778.1:105243-128601 GCA_013399695.1 Formicarius rufipectus | reverse complement strand
GTGCCCCCACGTCTCCTCCAGGTGCTGCTCCAGGGTCCCCTCCATGGCGCCGCCGCCACTTCCGCCCCACTGCTGGCAGCGGCCCGGCCCACGTGCCCCTCGGACGGCGGCCCCGCGCGGCCAAGAGGCCTCGTGTCGCGCCCGGCGTTCCTGGGGCCGATCCCGGCGGCGTTCCCGCGGCTCGNACTGGGATGGAGGCTGGGATGGAGGCTGGGATGGAGCAGGACATGACGATACAGCTGGAGCCCAAACTTTGCAGCAGGACAAGCCAAGCTGGACAAGCACACACCAGGACGGGGGTCGGGACCACCCCCCCCCGTGGGGCCGGGGGATTGTCATTGAGAACCTCCCCAAATCCAGCCCACGACAGACCAACACACAAAGAGACAGGAGCATCAGGACCCCCATCACCTTCCTGAGGGAGAGAGGTGATAAAAGTGATTCTCAGCCCAGTTTTCCTTCAAGGACTCCCCAAAATGCAGCCCTTGCTGGACCGATACACAGAGTTACAGGAGGGTCAGGACCTCCATCACT
The DNA here is from genome assembly GCA_013399695.1 of Formicarius rufipectus. Classification (NCBI taxonomy): domain Eukaryota; kingdom Metazoa; phylum Chordata; class Aves; order Passeriformes; family Formicariidae; genus Formicarius; species Formicarius rufipectus. Next base: position 128,067 of record VXAU01001778.1, on the reverse strand, counting down.
CCCCTGAAGGGCAGAGAGGAGCTGAAAGTGGTTCTCAGCCCAGCCTTACATAGATCCACCCCCCCCAGATCCAACCAGTGCTCACAGGGATGGGGTGTCAGGATCCCTACCTTCTTCCCACAGGGCAGAGAGGTGTTAGAAGCCCAGATTTCTATGGAGGATCCCCCCAAAATCCATCCTGGTTGCCATCAGAGAGTGGGAGGTGATTTATGGTGGAGCTTTCCAGATCCAGGTGACATTAATGAGGCCCCATCTGCCTCCTCCTGCCAATGGATCTTGGCTTGGCAGCTCGGCAAATTAAAATGTTATTGATGGGGGAGTGAAGTGCAGCAGGAGGTTTTTTTATTTTATTTTTTATTTTTTTCTGTGATTTTTCTACCTCCTTGGCCCAGGTCTGAGCCCTCTCAGGCAGCACAAAGAGACCTGATCCTGATTGTCCAAAGGCTTCCTGCTGCATCCCACCCATTGGGATGGTTTGAGCTGAAATTGCTTTAATTTAGTTTTCTTTTTCCCAGTTATAGGAAGCAAAAGAGGACAAAAATAGGGATGGAGTCAGGGGACTGCATCCTCTCTGTCCCATCAGCCCCTTTGCAAAGAAACCTCCCAAACCCAACCCCTCCCGAATCATTCCTGGCTGTGGGATTTCTGGAAGGAGAGATTTTTCAGAGGGTTGGGATTGATTAATCCGACTCCAGGTGGAGGAGATTTTAGTGATGCAGCTGCCACATCAAAGGCTGGGCTGGGGGCGTTTGGGCTGGTTTTAACTAATTAAATTGATGATTTAGCACCAGACCGGTACTCTAAAACAAGAATTCCCCAGAAAGGCCCATCAAGCCCCCACTTCCAGTCCCGTCACCTCGGGCCCTGTTTCCCCCCTGGGGCTGCTCCTGGTCCTTAACTTGTCCCTGTTGATCAGGTCCAGCCCCAAAGTCAGCCTTGGGGTGTTTATTCCTCAGTGGGAAAAGCCCAAAGAGATGGAATTGGTGATGCTGGTGAGGAGCCCTAATCCCACAGGGATGGCTCCTGCAATGCAGGGCTGGGAAAACCCATCTTGCTGTGTCACATTCACAAGTCCAGATTTAGTTTGTCGGGAAACAGAGTTTTGTACCCTGCCTTTGTTGTGAAAAGGGTCTTGGGCAGGACCCCAGGCAGCACTGGGAGGCTGGTCCAGCCAAATCCGGGATGCAGGATTCCAGGACCCGAAAGGGTATTTAAATTTTTAATAACTTTCATTATTTTCATTGTTTATTTTATGACTGAGGCTGCAGGAATTTCTTGCCCCCTGATGGATTGTGGGGCCCAAATGTCATTTATTTGAGTTCCCCAGCCCTGAGCACATTGGGATGTTGTCCTTTGCATCCTCCCAGGACACAGACATTTAAAACTAAGCAAATAATTCCACCTTTTCCTGCTTTTTAAGCAATCCTGCCCTTATTCCCCTGCATTCCCAGGAGAGGCACCAAATGCTATTCGAGGCAGATGGGTTGTACTTCAACCCATAAATCAACATATTTATACATTATAGTCAGATCGGAATTATGAAAAATCCATTATTTGCTCTCTGTCTTCTTTTATTCTCCCAAATAAATGCAGCCAAATTTCTGTTTTTGTGGGATATTTATCGTGTTATTGCACCTTGGGCTCTTCTGAGATGGGGAGTAGCAGTTAAACTTCATTCTTAGGGTTTTTTTAGCTTAATAACCCCAAATTCTTCATTAAATACTTCCAAACACCCATCAAGGATAAATATGGATTTAGGGGTGCACTTGGAAGTCGCAGCTGTGTTGAGAAATNCTTATCTGCTTTTTCTAGGAGCACCAGGGGAGGGAAAATAACCCAGGATGGTGGCGCTGGAGGGGTTATAAAGGGTGGGAGGTGTGAGGCTGCTCAGAATTCCAGCACCATGGGCCGGATCCTGCAGCTCCTCTGCTTCCTGCTGCTGCTCCATCCCTGCCCCTGCGCCGTCATCACTGGGGTAGGTGCTGGGGGGGATCCATTGATTTAACCTCAGTATTTTGGGAAATAACACTCAGCTGGGGCTTTGTGTTGTTCTTTTTCTTCCCCCCTGCACCCCCCCACCCCCCCAAATTTTTCCCAATTTATTCCTCATTTTTTCCTACCTGTGGGTGCTGTTCCCACCACCAGGTTCTCCTCTCAGCAACGTCTCAGCAGGGACAAGGGGGATTTTAGGAAGTTTTCCAGGAGGGAAAAATTAATGTATCTTTGTGGGCATCTCCTAGAGCATGTTCTTAATTGCAAAAAGGATTCAAACACCCCAAATTCTCCTTCTCCCTCCTAAATTTAGAGAAATAATTAATAGAGATGGGAGCTGTTGGGATGCCAAGGGAAAGTGGGTGCTCTGTCTGTCCGTGGGCTCAGAGTGTCCCTGAGCAAGTCCTGGACTGAGAACTGCTAAAGTGAATTTTAGGGACAGAATCCAGGTTTTCGTGGTGCTTCCAGTGTCTGGATGTTGGTCTCAGCAAAGCCAGGCTTGGCTGAACCTCCTTTTTATCCCTAGTAGTGAAAAATCTGTTTAAAATCGGATTCAATCCCACTGATTTCTCCACTGACACCCCACAAAGAGGGATAATGGTGCTTTTTCCAGCCAATGGGAATTTTGGGGTTAACTTCAACAGGCTCTTGCTCCTCTTTTCCTTTATATCCAGTATCTGTTTCATTCCAACGCGTGGTGTTTTTGGATCTCTCCAACTTGGAGCCAGACTGGGGGGGATTCACCTCCCTCCCAGGCCAAACAGACCCAGCATCTCCTGGAATTATTCCAGGGTGTGAAATTATCCCAGGGGCACCTGTTTTTAATAACACAAGGGAAAAGGTTGGATGTGCAACTCCCTGGATGCCTTCAGCCCCCATCAGCACCCCCCCAATTTTCAGGTGAGGATTGTTGAGATCTGATTTTTAACAGAATTTGGGGTTTTTGAGGAGATTTGGTAGCTCAAGGAGAATCAAGTTCCCTCCAGGAAAGGGAATATTCTGTAAAATCCCCTTTTTGCCTACACATGAGAGGGTTGCACCCCACAATTTTGCTGTGTGGTGGGTTTTTTGTGGTTTTCTCCCTGCTGCAATTCCCACACATGATGAGTTTGTGCTGGGAGCTCCTGGGAGAGAAGTCTCTGAGGAGCAGGTGACCCCAGAGAAGAGTTGGGTGAATCCCATCTGTTCTTGTGCTGCCAGTCCACCATCAGGCAGAGGGGTCAGAGAAGGTTTTGGGAGTGCAGTGAGCCCCTCTAGTGATGGCCAACACATCCTGAGGGGCAAATAGGGCCTGGTTGGTGCTAAAAATATCCTCACCCACCTCTTCCCACCATCCTTGTGGACTTCCAGGTGTTGTGGAGAGCTGGGGAGCGTTTTCACCCATGCCTCAGTTTCCCCATCCCCATTTCCCAAAGTTTTATATTTTCCTTGGAGGGGAAAGGCCAAATTGTTGGAATTTCTCTGCTTCCCACTAACACCAAACTAAACCCCCTGGGAATTTGGGTTATTGAGCAGTTTTCCAGGATCAGCCAGGCAACATTCCCAGAGGGAGGATCCGGGCAGTGGGTTTGTCCCTGGATGCTGCTGCTCTCCCTTGGCACCAACTTTCCCTCTGTGCCTCCCATCCCTTCATCCCACAAACCTCAGCACCTCAACCCACCCCATGCCCTGCCCCAAAATCTCCCCAGCTCAGCCCAAAATAGGAAAATACTGGGAACTGGACGCCCCCTCTTTGTTAAATCCCCCTGAAGGGTCACCTGCAGCATGGACTGATCTCCCCATTAATCCAGCAAAAAAGAGGGATAATGATGCTCTTCCATCCTCCTCCTCCCCAGGCCTGCGAGAGGGACCCTCAGTGCGGCAGTGGGACCTGCTGTGCCGTGAGCCTGTGGCTGAGGGGGCTGCGGGTCTGCACCCCCCTGGGGCAGGAGGGGGACGAGTGTCACCCCTTCAGTCACAAGGTATCACCTGGGAGGGAGGACGAGGGCTGGGAAGGGGGTTCTGGGCTCCTCACATTGGGGGAAATCTCCCTAAAACCCTGGGATGGAGAAGGGGTTGGTGATGGGGGATTGGGAGGAGAAGCTGGGAGAGGATCAGGATGCTGCAGTCAGGCTTCTGGATTGTGATATTCCAAGGGAAAAGTGGTGAGGGAGGTGAGGAGCCAGCTGTGGTGGGCGTGGGAAATGGACCTGTCCATCTCCAGTTTTCTTCCCAGTGCCCTGAACTCTGGGGGTGGATCTGGAGGGTCTGAACTTGTGCCCTGGAGCAGCTCTTTCAACCTCTAAATTACTTCTGGCAATCCCCTGCCTGCCCACATCACCCTAAATCATGGAAAGGTTGGAGTGGGAAGGGACCTTAAAGCTGATTTAAAGCTCACCTCCTCCTCCCCTCTGCCGTGGACTGGGACTCCTCCACCAGCCCAGGTTGCTCAGAGCTCCATCCAACCTGCCCTGATCCCTCAGGAACTCTCTGGACCTTGCCTGGGAGCTGGGATTGAACCGTTCATTTGGAAGCACAGCACAAACCACGTTGCTCCAAACTGAGCCAGAAGTGCTCTGCTGAGCATGAAGCCAAGTTAAATCCTCAGAGCCTCCCCAGCTCCGTGATTTCTGTCGGATAAGAACCCCCAGCACACTGGGATTAGCCCAAAACTCGGTGCTGCTGTAATCCCAGCTCCAGGAGGATTTAGCAGCAGCATCCCAGCCTTGGGAAGAGCATTCCTCTCCCCGGGCCTGTATTGATTGAACACTCCGGGAACAAGATTTAATGATGCTGCAGCTCCTGCTCGCACAAGGAAGGGCTTCAGAAGGATCACAAATTCATTTCAGGCACATCCCTGTTAAACCTCAGGGATTTTCTCAGCTCTTTGATCATTTTTGAGGCCATGACCCCTCCTTTCCCTCATTTTTCTCCACAGGTCCCTTTCTTTGGGAAGCGCCAGCACCACACCTGCCCCTGTCTGCCCAACCTCCTGTGCTCCCGGTTCCTCGACAGGTTCCGCTGCTCTGGCAACTTCAAGAACATCGATTTTTAGGGGGATTCTCCCTAAAAACCCATCCCTGAGACCCCAGCACTCGTGTCTTGCCCTCTCCCACAGCTGGCAGGTGCCCACAGAGGACCCAGCAGCCTCAAAAGTGCTTTTCTGGAGTGGACAGTGTCGTTCTGAGCTATTTTATGGGAAACTGAGGCCAAGCTGCTCCAACATGTGTCCCAGCGAAGCTGTGCCCCAGCCCAGAGGAGGCTCCAGCTCCAGCATCCTCTGCATGTTGCTGGATTGAGGGACAGCATGTGCCAAGTGTCTGTAGCCTCATAAATCCCTTTTTCCCAAGGTTGGCTACGTGTCCTGGATGCTGCCAGGGAGTTCCCACCTCCCTGCCTTGTTTTATCCAGCAAAAATCAAGGCTGAGGGAATCTGAGGAGTGAAAGTAGATGCCAAGTACCTAAGAGCTTCCTCCCGTGGTTTTTTATTCTGGCACATGATAAATTTGGGGATGTGAAACTGAGCAGGATCATCTCATGTACCAGAACATCCCCAGGGCTGGGGGAGCCCTGATTTTAATTAATTTTACATATTTCCATCGTGTACAAGGAAAGACAAAAATCAGAGGGGCAGAAACTTCATTTTGTGGGGAATTGGAGCCTTTTTAACAAAACAGTGCAGCTTGTGCCCAGATTGTCCCAAATCCAAATCTTCTGCAGCATCCTCAGAGTTGCCTCTCCTCTGCGATTCCCACCAAATCAATCAGCTCTGGAATGAAGGTGTTGCCCAACTTTGGCTTCTCAGTGGCTTCCTCCTGTGGAAGCAGCTCCTCCAGCTGGGGATGGGTGAACTAATCCTACTCCCAATTAAATCCATATCAAGTGGCAGTGGGGAATTAAGAAATGGCCTCTCCCAAAGCTCCAGCAGGAAGAGGCTGAAGCTGGAGCCGTGTTGTGCCACACGTGGATCTTTGCCTTGGAGGAAAAATGTTTTCCAGGCTCAGCATCTCCCTGAGGTTCAGGCACCATTGAGGTTTTGGGGCCTCTCTCCACTGCCAGGTGAATCTCAGAGCAGAACAGGGTATTAAAGGTGATGAAATGTGCTAAAAGTGATCTCTGGACACCTGTTTTCAGTTCGATATTGAAATAAATTGCAAAAAACATGAGCTTCTCTCCTGCTTCCCACAGCAACCCCTGAACACAATAAAGAAAAAGAATAAATAATAATCAGCATTTGCAGCAACAAACACTCCAAAATTATCGGGTTCCTTTCAGGCAGGAGCAGGGCTTAAACATAAAGCTTCATTTTAGGCTTTGGATGCTCCTCTGTGCAGGAATGATCCTGGGGAAACCTTGGAGTTCAGAGCTGGGGCTCTGCAGCCTCATTGTTTGGTGGGAATTGGGGGAATTTCGTGGGATTTGGTGGAATTTTTTGGGGTTTCCTGGATATTGGTGGGTCCTGGTGTGTTTGAGTGGGGGTTTGGTGGGATTTATGGTGGAGTTTCAGTGAGTTTTGGTGGGGTTTTAAAGGGTTTTAGTGGGGATTTGGTGGGTTTCTCTAGGGGTTTTTTGAGGTTTGGTGGATATTAGTGGAGTTTTGGTAGGGTTTGATAGGGTTTGGTTGGTTTCAGTGGATTTTGGTGCAAACCCATCACCTATTTCTATTTCTCAAGCTGCCAAAGGACCCCAGTGTGTGGCTGCAGCAGACCATGAGGAGATTTGGTATTTGAGGCCAGGCAAAAGCTTCCCTGCACTTGTTCTTACCCCCAAAACTTCATACACTTGGTAAAAATAAACCACTGCAGCAATCAGCTTGATTTTATTTGTTGTTTTTGGTTGGGTTTGTTTGTTTTAAACATCAGCATTTTTGCTTTTTATTTACAAGAAAAAAGTCCTGCAGCCCCTGCCCAGATGGGTGAGTTTGTGGTACCATCACCTGGCACTGGGAACACTACAAAGAAACCCAGAAATTAATCCCAGAGCAATATAGAAGGAGGAAAAGTCACAACCCCCCCCCCATAATCCATAAAACTTTAAAATATATAGTTTCACGGTTCAGATTTGGTTTATTAACCTGTTTTACTTCATTATCTGCCTCTGGCCTTCCCAGCAGTTTGGAATGGACAGAAGGGGCTCGGAGTGGGGCATCTTTGCTTCATTTTCAGACAACTACCAGTGGAAAAAGTTGCAAATGATTTTCTCCCAGTAGAAACAACAACAACTACAAGAAATAAAACAACAGTCTCTTACTGTCCTCAGTTCTTTTTCTGGAGGAACTCCAAAACCTGCCTGGTGGGAATTGCCAGACTCCTGATGCTTTAAACTACAGCAGGGGACAGTGTAATGGGAAATCACTGGATTCTGGCATAAATAGAGGGACATTCCCATTGAAAGAGCAAGCTCAGCTTGATTTTAAATTGTAAATTGAAGGAGTTGGGATAACAAAGATAACGGATAAGGTCCCTTTCCCGCATCGCTGTGGGGTTTTCCCCGCAGTTAATCAGGAAAAAAAACCCAAACCACTTTTAAACTGCTTTCAATGTGCATTTAAGGGAGCAAAACCTAGAAAATAACCTTTTTTTATTTTCCCTTAGAGGTGCAAATCTCCCCTCAGGGGCAAAAGCAGCGAAGCACCAGCTCAGTCCTCCCATGGGGACGGGGGTAAAGTCAACACAACCTTGAAATCAGGAGCACCAGGGGTTGGTTGGTTCCTGGAGACACCTTTCCCCCCTTTCATCTCCCAGCACGTGCTTTTCCACACCTCTGTTTGATGTTCTGGCTCCAAGGTGAAACGTGCCCTGCTGGACAAGCTGGAGTGGGATAGGACAAGGACGGGACACAGCTGGGATGTGGCCAGGAGAGGGTATGGAGCTGGCCAGGAATAGTTTGGATCTGACCAGGAGGTGGTTTGAATCTGGTGTGAACATGGCTGGTCAGGACATGGGCTGGATCTGACCAGAAAATGGCCAAGGTGTCACAAACGCAGCGCCACATCCTGGTGATGCTCCCAGCTCTGAGCATTCTATGCCTGAAATAGCTGCATTGATGGTTTCCAGACAGCACAGAAATATTCCATTTCTATCCTATCCTATCCTATCCTATCCTATCCTATCCTATCCTATCCTATCCTTCTATTTCAATTGCTATTCATAAATTCTGTTCTATTTTATTCTAATTATATCCTAATTCTCAATTCTATTAACATTATTCTCTTCTCTAATGGTATTTTATTCTAGTCTATAATTCTCTTCTCATTCTATTCTAATTATCTTATATTCTAATCCTCTATTCTGTTTTAGTTTATTCTAATTATTCTCTTCTATAGTGTTATTCTATAATTCTTCTAGATATATTATTCTATTCTATTGTGTTCTATTCTAATTATCTTATATTCAGTTCTCTTTCCTATCCTAACTGGTCTTGGAAGTCAGGGGGGTAAACTTAACCCAGGAACAGCCTTTGGAAGCTGCTTGGCTATGGCAGAGTTAACACTGGACTTTGGGAGCTTTATGGATTTTTATCACATAAAAACATAGAATAGAGTATTGTATTTTAAATTTTAGTTATTCACAGTGTCCATTATACATTATATATTAATATTTTTACTCTTATATTTTTATTATTTATTATTTCAATAATTCACACTTATTTTGATGTTCTATTTTTTTTCTTGGAGTGAGTCTTTGTTCCCAAGGTGGTTCCTATAACTCATCCCAAGGGTTTTCCTCATTATAATCCAGCTTAAAGTCCTCCCAAGACTAAACTGGGACATGCTTTGTTGCCCTTTTGGCCACCATGGCCCAGCTCCAGCCCCTTCCCACACCTGTACAAACCACCTGGACAATTCCAGCTGGTTTCCTTCCAGAAACATCACTATAAATTCCCACTTTATTCCACAATAAGATTACACATCCCAGTGGGGTGGGGATAGAGGGGCTCTGCCCACGGCACCCCTCCTAAAAGTGGCAATTCCCACAAGAAATTCAACAGGAAAACAAAGAAAATATAGACCCAAAAGCCAAACCATAAAGATCCATAAACTTTTCATCTCTGTCCACAGAGAAGTCTCCTGCAGCTGCCACCAAATTTGGGGGTGTGGAGGGGATGGAGCAGCTTGGGAACTGCCGCTTAAATAAAAGCAGCTCCAGCGGTGCCGGGACGCACATCGCGCATCTCCCGTGTCCTTGGCTCCTGCCCCAGTGTGGTGGTTTTCACCCAGTGTCCACCCAAACCTCCAGGCCCCCTCACCTTTCCCCGAGGGAAAGGAAAAAAGGAGAAAAGGCAAAACACAGCTGAGAGATAATGGCAAAACAAACTCAGAGTAGCTAAATACTCAAATTTATTACTGACAAGATAAGAACTAAAACTAAAAAGTAAGAAATAAATCAGTCTTAAGAACACTCCTCCCACCCCTCCCTCCCTCCAGCAGTTCCAGGGAGCAGGGAATGGGGGTTTGCAGGTGGGTGTTGTTGCTGCCATTGCTCTTGTCCTGGGGGTCACTCCATGGGGGGCAGTCGGGTCTCTGCCCCCCGATGGGCTCCGTGGGCTGCAGGGGGACAACCTGCTCCCCCACGGTCCTGCCCACGGGCTGCAGGGGGGCCACAGCTCTGAGTCCTTCCCCTGCTCCCCTGGGGTCCCTCCCACGGGGGACAGTCCTCGATAGACTCTCCAACGTGAGTCCACCCCCCGGGCAACACTTCTGCTGGGGGGAAACCTGCTCCAGGTGGGGCTCCTTCTCCAGGAGTCATGGCCATGAGTCTCTTCCAGGATCTCGCTCCATCCTGGGTCTCCCACAGGGCAACAGCTCCTTCTGCATCCACCTGCTCCTCCAGGGGCTGCAGGGGGGTCTGTGCACCCCGAGGGATCTCCAGGGGCTGCAGTGAGAGGGGGGGCACAGCTTTCAGTCCTTCCACCCTCCCTGCTCCAGCGTGGGGTCCCTCCTTCGCCTCCTCCTGCTCTTCCAACCTTGGTCTCCTGTCTCCCTGCGTTATCTCAATGCTGGAATTTTCAACTGCGCAAACACTCCAGTTCTTGAACATGTTATCACAGAGGTGTAACTATGATTTTTAATTGGCTCCACAGGACAAGAGAAACTTCCGGCAGCTTCCAACAGAAACCATCCTGGAAGACCCCCCTTCTACTAAAATTCACCTACAGAAACCCATGACACCCAGCCAGTGGGGCCGGGATGCACATCCCACCTCTCCCGTGTCCTTGGCTCCTGCCCCAGCCAGTGGGGCCCCCGCGCCGCCGTCGCTCGGCGGTACCGGCAGTTCGGGAGGAGCTTTAATCCCCCTTCATGGGCGATACCGGGAGCACATGAGGAGCCGGAATCCCGCTTCATGGTCCCGTATCTCTGGGCAAACCCCGCTGAGAGGGCTCAGGGTCACCTTGCCCTGTTTGCATCCCTCGGGACTAATTGGATTTTCCTGATAACGGGAAAATCTTCCCGGGGCCACACAAACGTCAGCACCTGGTGGGGCCCCTTCCCCATCCCACATGGGGGAGATGCCCATCAGTGGGAAGGGGGGGTCCCACTGTGGTTTACCAATGGATAAGCCAAAATTTTGCCTCTGGCTCTGGGTCCAACATCAGAAGGATGTGGCGCTGCTGGAGCGAGTCCAAAGGAGGCCATGGAGATGCTCTGAGGGCTGGAGAACCTTTGCTTTGAAGACTGGGAAAGCTGGGAATGTTCAGCCTGGAGAAGGGAGGGCTCTCCCAGTGCTAAAGGGGTTCCTGGAGAGCTGGAGAGGGACTTGGGACAAGGGATGTAGGGACAAGACACAGGGAATGGCTTCCCACTGCCAGAGGGCAGGATTAGATGGAATACAGGGGAGAAATTCTTCCCTGAGAGGATGATGAGGCCCTGGAATGGATTTCCCAGAGGATGCCCCATCCCTGGAAGTGTTCAAGGCCAGGTTGGACAGGGCTTGGAGCAACCTGGTCTATTGGAAGGTGTCCCCACCCATGGCAGAGAGTGGGACTGGATGAACTTTAAGGTCCCTTCCAACCCAAACCAGTCTGGGATTCCATGATTCTGTGCCTGCAAACCAGGCAGTGCCTGGTTGGGATGAAGGATTTGGAGCCTAAAAGGTTTGGAGAGGTGTCTAGGGGGGAGCATGAGCACGATGGGGCAGTCTCTCCACCTCCCCAGGTGCCGTGCTGGTGTATTTGCCGCGTCTTTGGTCCCTCGGTGTCACCTGCCTTGGCCGGGTGCCCAAAGGAGGGGAGGGGGCAGGTCCTGCTCGTCCTGTTGGCTCTTGGCACCGCAGGTGGGGTGGGCAGGGTCTTTATAAACCCCTGGGAATTTTCCCTGGATATTCCAGGATGATGCAGCTCCTCGTGTTCCTTTGCGCTGCCTCTGCCCTTGCCCAGGGGATCACCAAGTAAGTCAACACAAGAGCACTCCAGGGGCCACCTGAGCCAGGTGAAGGGAGAAGATGAAAAATCTGAGCTTTTTCATGGCTTTGGGAAGCAGAGGTGAGGTCTGAGGCTTGGGAAAGGTGCTCCAGGGGTGCAGAGAATGAGTGGGTGGCTGGGGAGGGGCTGGTTTTTGGAGGGGTTTTGGAAGAATCCCCCTGACTCAGAGTTTTGGGGGAGCTTCCTGTGCTCCTGCCATTGGATCAGCAGGGACATTGAAGATAGTAACTCCTTCTGGCAGGAACTGCAGGCAGTAAATTCCCATTTACCTCTTCCTTTATTTCCTTGTTTTAATTTTCCTTCCTTCTTTTCCTGCTTGTGCCAGGTTGCCCTTGGAAAGGGGGAAGAAGCTGAGAGAGATCCTCAGGGAGAAGGATCTGCTGCACCATTTCTTCCAGCACCACCACTATGATATTGGCACCAAATTCCCACATGCTTTTCCCAACAGCACTAAAGTGGCCTCGGAGCCCCTGCTGAACACCCTGGACGTGAGTGTGGGCTCTGATCCCCAGGGGTGGCTTATGGAGTGTCCACCCCATGTCTGTAAGGCTCATGGACCAAACCCAAATCCTTTTACCCCAAATCTCACATCCTTCACCCCACACTGTTGGCCTCGGAGAGAGAAATGGATCTCTGGAGGAAGTAGGGTGTCCCCATGGAAAAGGAGACCATGAAAGCTGAAGGCCTGGGGAAGCTCCAGGTTTGGTTTCATGCCTTAAAATCCACCTCTGGTCCTGCTGCCCCACAGGTGGAGTATTATGGGATCATCTCCATTGGCACCCCACCACAAGACTTCTCCGTGGTCTTCGACACCGGCTCCTCCAACCTCTGGGTCCCCTCTGTCTCCTGCCCCAGCCTGGCTTGTCGTAAGTGGGAACTTCCCAATTCATCAGAGCTGGGTGCAGCTGCATATCCCGGGCTTAAAACTGAACCTAAAACCTGGGCTGACCTTGCCAGGGTAGTGGGATCACCCAGTTGGATCCATCCCATCTGTGCAGTGCTCTGGACCTGCCCAGGGCTCTGTTCCACGGAGAGATGTGATCAGCACTCAGCGCCTCAGTTTGCCCACCTGTGATGGGAATTCCCGGGAATCCCTGGTTTCTGGAGGAGGGGGAAGGACATGCAGCAAATTCTCACAGTTAAATTGTTCCTGAAGGCAGGTTAATGAACAGCAGCTCAACAGGGTCCCTCCCCCACACCTCCCTTAGGCCTGGCCTTGCTCAAAGGCTGAATTTTGTGGTTTCCTATGTATCTAGAAACACACCAGATGTTTGACCCATCACAGTCCTCCACCTACAAGAGCACAGGGCAGAGCCTGTCCATCCACTATGGCACTGGGGAGATGGAGGGAATCGTGGGCTCCGACACCGTCACCGTGAGTGTGTCCCCTGTGTCTCCTGCACCTGATTGACACCAGTATCCCAGTGCCTCATCCCAGCGACATCCTTCCTGTCCCCAGGTTGCATCTCTGGTGGACACCAACCAGCTCTTTGGCTTGAGCACCACCGAGCCTGGGCAGTTCTTTGTCCATGTCAGATTCGATGGGATCCTGGGCTTGGGGTACCCAAATCTGGCAGCTGATGGGATCACACCAGTCTTTGACAACATGGTGAATGAGAGCTTGGTGCAGGAGAACCTCTTCTCAGTCTACCTGTCCCAGTAAGTCACGTGGACCTCTGGGCATGGGGAAGGTGGTAGATGCATCTCATGCACGTTGTTGCATGTTTTGGTGGCTCCAGCTCTGTTGTCACCACTGTCATGGGATGGTGTCTCTGTATCACGACACACTGGGAGCCACCAGAGTCACTGGGCTTGCAGGGGGACAGTTTCCAGGCACATGGTTCCTCTGCTGGGATTCAAAGGCCTGGCCATCCTGCTGTGCCTCTTTCTTGCTGGTGAGGGCAGTGGATGCATCTGTGACATCTCAACCAGTGTCTCACCCCGTGGGACACACCTTCCTGCTGTTCTAACCTCCTGCACTGAAGTCACATGGCAAAACCTCCCCTGCTTTTCTTTTCTGCATCATCCAGAGAGGAAACAGGGAGTGTGGTCATCTTCGGAGGCATTGACGAGTCTTACTTCACTGGCTCCATCAGCTGGATCTCTGTCTCCTACCAAGGGTACTGGCAGATCACCATGGACAGGTAAATCAGCTCTGCTGGTCTATGTTCACTTTGACGATGTTTCTAAAGAGATTTGGACCCGTCACAATCAGAGCCTTTCCACTGCCAGCCAGCACCCCATGGCTGAGGGATGAAGAAGTTAAGGGGACAAAACCAATAGTACTTTGGTAATTGCCACCCAAAATGAGGGTGCTTTGGGCCTGAGACACAGCCTAGTTCCTCTCTGTGATTTTGAGGATGCCTTTGATGATGTGTAGAGCAAAATTGTTGTCTTAAACCTTGTTTTTTGGGCTTGGTTGAGCCTCAGCTACTGGGTTGAGTTCAGTGTTTCAGTGCCCACGTGTGCAGTAGTGGCTGGGTTCCCACTGGGACTGCACACTCCAGGAAGGAAAAGGCTCACAGGCAGAACCTTGGGTAAGCCAGGTCTAATAAAAAAAGTTAAGAACTATCACTATGGTCCATCTGGTTGTTTAATGTGCCCATCCCTCCTCTCCCCTCCCAGCATCATTGTGAATCACCAGGAGGTTGCCTGCAGTGGTGGCTGCCAGGCCATCATCGACACCGGCACGTCCCTCGTGGCTGGGCCACCTTCGGGCATCAGCAACATCCAGAGGGCAGTTGGAGCCAGGCAGGACATGTTTGGAGAGGTGAGAGCCCACCCTGCTCACCCTGGAGCCCACCTGGCACTGCAGACCCAGTGCCCAGCCTGATTTCATACCCAGGGAAGCTGCTCATGGCAAACTCCCAGTATGTCCAGTAGAGCCCACCCTGAGACTGCCCCGGGGCCCAGTTTATACCAGGGAATCATGGAATCAGAATATGCCCAGTTGGAAGGGACCCATCAGGACCATCAGTCCAACTCCTGGCCCTGCACAGATGCCCCAACAATCCCACCCTGTCCCCCAAAGTGTTGTCCAAACCCTCCTGGAGCTCTGGCAGCCTTGGTGCTGTGCCCACTGCCCTGGGGAGCCTGGTCAGTGCCCACCACCCTCTGGGGGAAAGAACCTTCCCTGATATCCAACCTGACCCTCCCCTGACACCTCCAGCCATGCCCCTGGGTCCCGTCACTGCTCACAGAGAGCTGACTCTCCACTGCCCATCCTGAGGATGTTGAAGACCACCATGGGGTTTTCCCTCTCTCCTCATGCTCTGAACATTCTCTGAGCCCCTTCCCTCTGATCCCTGCAGCACAACGTGAACTGCAGCTCCATCCCTGCCATGCCTGACATCATCTTCATCATCGATGGCCTCCAGTTCCCTGTGCCTGCCTCGGCTTACACCGAGCAGGTGAGGGGGAACCAGCAGGTCCTGCTTGCCTCTCCCAAGGTCCTTCCAGTCTGCCCAGTCACCTTGGCTTCTCCCATTGCCACGGGAGACAAGGCATGGATGGCCACGGGCCTCCAGGGCAGTGCAAGAAAAGAAACCAACCCACAACCACCCATCTGCCTTTTCTTGCTCCAATGCAGCCCAGCACAGGGTCCTGCATGAGCAGCTTCCAGAACACCTCTGGAGACCTCTGGATCTTAGGAGATGTCTTCCTCAGGGTGTACTACAGCATCTTTGATCGGGCCAACAACCGCGTGGGACTGGCCAGGGCTGTTTAGACCCACCACGGGGCTGTGGTTCCATCTCCAACACACCACAGCCGTGTTTTTGGGCACAGATGAAGTGCTGATGGTTTAGAGTTGGTGTCTGCGTGTTTATTTCTGATGGAATGGAGGGAATCAGGAAGGAGCTGTCAAACACCTGCTGCTTTCTGGTGATGTAGGGGCATTTGGTCATCACAGGCCTTTGGGAGCTGCAGGGACTGAGGAGGGGAAGTCAAGATTGGCTCATTTATTGGGTTTATATCATCCAGTGATTCTGGAACCCCCAAATTTCCACACAGGGAGGATGATCTCCCCATGCCAGACACAATCCAGTGCAGATCCACAGCCATGCCTCACCAGCAGCTCCTGTGTCCCATGACCCCATCTGGGTCCAGGTCTTGGTGTCATCTCAGGACAGTGAATCCACCAGGAAAACGTGGCTTGGCTGGAGTTTTCTGGCTCTCACCCAGTGCCTCCCATTGTGAGGCTTTTACTGAACCTGAACAGTTCCCATTTTTCTAAAGGGATTTAACTCCATCCACATCAAACCCTATTAAAAACAGAGGTTGCCTCTTTCCCTGGGAGCAACTGCACTGGAATTGCACAATAGGAAGCTGACAGAGGGATCCAAGTCCCTGCTTCTTCATTCCTGATATGCTGAGAAAAAGGGAATATTTGCTTTATTTATTGATCAAAGAGGCTCCATCACTGATGGAGCCTGGAGATCCCTTACCCTGTGGGAAGAGGAATGTGAAGGGAGAAATCAAGGCAATTTTGTGGAAATTAAGTATTCTCTTCTCTCACTGTGCACAAGTTGAGTTGACTCTAAAGGAGGATGTGATATGGGGTGGTGGGAGTGTGATTTATCCCACCCCAACTCCTTGGGATCATGCATCCCAGGGTTTTCCAGCCCAAGCAGAAGCTCAAGCACAAGAGGGATCCAAGCCTGGATTTTGGGCAAAGGGGACTTTCCTTCAGCTCCATCATGGGAATTTTCTCACTATTATGAACAACAAGAAATGAGGCTGTTGCAGTGGGACACACATCTCCAAGGATCAGCAATCCATGGACCAGCCTTGCCAGGATGGATAAAACCTGCAGGAGCACCCAGGGGCTGTAGCTGTCGTCTGCTTGAGTGGGCTGGGAGTGGGATGTTGGTCCTTGTCCCTAAATGCCATGACAGAAGGCAGTTTCTAAACCCTCCTGGCAGGGCCACCAGTGCCGAGATCCCCTGGAAAAACAACCCCTGGAATGGGCTTCCTGCATGGGAGCATCTCCCTGGCCAGAGCAGCCCTTCCCACATCCATGGGCACACAATCCACAAAGGAACAAACCAGCTAAAAGTTTCCAAACATGAATCAGAGAGAAGGAAACACACAGTGGGATTGTTTCCAGCAGGGAGTGCCTGTCTGGGAGTGCCATCTGGCAAAACCTGAGCTCATGGGCACTGGATCCCTGTTCCTGGCAGTCCCCAAGGCCATGCTG
This sequence comes from Formicarius rufipectus, assembly GCA_013399695.1. Classification (NCBI taxonomy): domain Eukaryota; kingdom Metazoa; phylum Chordata; class Aves; order Passeriformes; family Formicariidae; genus Formicarius; species Formicarius rufipectus. The sequence goes on along the minus strand of VXAU01001778.1, from coordinate 111,479 downwards.
GATGGGGCAACTTCATCTAGTGGGAGGTGTCTCTGCCCATGGTGGGGAGTGGGATGGGAGAGCTTTAGGGTCCCTTCCTACCCAAATCAGTCTGGGATTGTGGGCAATTTCAGCTCAAAGGAGGAGTGACAAATATTTCACACCTAGCCACAGGTTCTGACTGCTTCCAGGGATAAGAGCCAGCCAGGACACTTTTTTGTGTTTACAAGAAACAAAGTTGTTTCTTGTATTCTTTTTAGCTTTCCCTGTGGAGGTACAACATTTCCAGAGGGAATGCAGCCTGTGAGCAGGAGCACATGAAAGATCATTAGGGACTGACTCCAGAACAGGGCACTTCTTAATAGCTTTTTATGCATTTCATTGAGCTCTGAGCTTTGGGCCTGTATTTGGGAAGGCATCAAGCTGCAAATTGTGGAGGAAAATGGGTTTTCTGGTAGGTTTTTACCAAGCACCAGATGAGTGTTGACACTGGGAATTCATAGCCTGGTTTTCCTCCTGTTTGGGATAAATAGGAAGTAAAGTTAATGAGTCTGGAGGGGTATAATGCCTCTGACCCCATCCTCATGGAATAAGTGAGGGATTCCCTTTGGACCTGGTCTCCCACAGTGGATGGTGGAAGCCAAACTGCTGAGAAACCTCTGCTGAGCTCAAGGATCTGGAGACCTGTTTTCCACAGCAACTGTGGCTGCCCCATCCCTGGAAGTGTCCAAGAGCAGGTTGGATGGGGCTTGGAGCAACCTGGGCTGGTGGAAGGTGTCCCTGCCCATGGCAGGGGGACAGGATGATCTTTAAAGGTCTCCTCCAACCTAAATAATTCTGGGATTCTATAATGTCCCATATCTCAACTCCCCCACACAAAATTCCCAGCTGGGGGCAGCACAAAGCCAAGAACAGAAAGTTGAATGCAAATGAACGATATTTTCTACATGCCAGACTTTGAAGCAAGTATTCCTTTATTTGAGGATAAAGTTTACAAGTGAATAAGAATCAGGTTGTTCATCCTTCCATCCTTTCATCCATCCATCCATCCATCCATCCATCCATCCATCCATCCATCCATCCATCCATCCATCCATCCATCCATCCATCCATCCATCCATCCATCCATCCATCCATCCATCCCAGCACCATTATGGTCCATGTTTGCTGAGGAAGCAGGAAGAGTGATGAGCTCATGGCTGAATATTCCCAGCCCAAACATTTCCATCAGAGTTTTCTGTGGTGATTTCCCCAGGAATAAACACCAACACTGCTTCAGATTGAAGAGGATCGGAGAGAATTTGGGGAGAGGAGCATGAAAACTGTAAAAGAATGTAAAAAGTTCAAGTTTTCCAGGGGAAAAGGAAAGAGAAGCTGTTATAAAAATAGGGATTGTGGAAGAGCTGCTGGAGAGAACTGGGGGATGAACAGAGAGAGCTGAGGATGTTCCCAGCTGTTCCCAGCTGTGCCTCCTCTAACAGTCCCCACAGATGACCAGAGCTTGAACACAGTGGGAAGGAGATTAAATAGCTATCACAGTGTCTTCTGTCTGAGATGATATCAAGGGATGGGGTAAAGAAAAGAATGGTAGAGGGATGGGAAAAAACCAAAACAGAGAGAGCTGATGAAAAGGGAGATTTGTTACAGAGGGAAAAGGAATTGTACTGGTCATGTCTCAGATGGAACCCCTGGGATGCAAAACATCTCATTGCAGGAAGACAGTGCACAAAAAAACCCCAAACAAAACCCAAATCCAAAATAACAACCCAATCCAAGTAGGACTGGGGGATTTCTGCCACAGTGAAAATCTCAGCAAGCCCAAACTTGTATTTTCCAACAGACCAGGAATAATAAAAACCGATGCGTTTCAGCATTGCTTCCTGAATGAAACTGCAAACCAGGGATGGTGGAACCTTCAGGAGGAAAGACATCCAAGGCAGCAGAGGTGAGATAACAGCAGATGGGAGACACTGCATGAGAAACTGGGATTTAAAGGAGGCAGAGACATCCCAAAAAACAGCTGAGTGAGACGGTGAAGTGGGAACAAAATGTTTTTGTCAGGGGAAAACCTGCTGGCGTTGGAGAGAAAGGCAAAATGAGCTGCTGCTGGCTTCTTCCGTCAAATAGAACATTTTTTCCCATGGAAATTTGCATGTTTTTAGCAAACCCAAAGTGCTGTCTTGCACCAGGGAAATATTTGGCCTTGTTTTTTCTCTGTGGATTTTCTCTGTGCCCACTTGCAGCAACAGAAGTGACAATAAAAGCTACAAGGCCACAGTGGCTCATCCCTAAGTGTGTTTTTACACCAGACAACCTCCAGCCTGAACATTTGTTGCAGGTGGAATCTCATTCCCTCTCTTGGAGCTCAGTTTTCCACCAGAAACCCCAGTGCCCTGGACCATTTTTGTAACAGTGTCATGGCTCTGGTCACCATTCCTGCCCTCCTAATCCCCTCACCTGCTGGCTTGGGTCCATCCATCACTGCTGAGCCAGCAGATTTAATCAGTCAGACAGACCAGGGAACTCATTCGACTAAAAATATCCCTTCTTTGTTCCAGCTTATTTTTGCAAGCAGAGTAGTCCCAAATCTGGGAATTGGTCAGATCCCCAGATCCAAAGTGGTGGGTGGGGAGGAACTATTTAAATGGATTAAGAAAAGCAGGGAGCTGGACCCACCTTCATCCCTGGAGATCTGGGTGTCCCCATGCAAATAATTTAATGTCATTTTGCCCTTTTACCTCTCCAGCAAATGGGGGAAATCTGAATGTGGGGAATTCCATTCTGGTGCCATAGACGAAGGAGAGAAATGTCAAAGCAGATGAGCATCAAATAAAATCCACCAGATGAGCATCAAATAAAAATACACCAGACTGATGGGCAGAGCAGATAGATAAGAAAGATGGTATTTATTTGAACAGCCAGAGGAAATCAGAGATTGAAAAATGTCTAGAAAAGAAAAAAAAAAGCAGCAGCACATTTGTTTGTTTGTTTTTAAAAAAGAAATAAATCAGAGCATGCAGATGTTTGGTACCTCTTCCAGCCAATCCCACCTGACAGTGCCCAGTCCCACCATGGCCCCAAGTCTCATTTTTTGGCCTTGTCTCGAGGGTAGCCCCCATTGGTCTTATTGAGGGACTCCATGCTGCCGTTGCCCGTGGCCACACTGGCCAGGAGCCGCTCCACCTCCCCAGGCAGGATCTGCTTCTCCTCGTTCTCCGTCTCCCGGTGGTAGAAATAGTTGAAGTTGGAGACGATGACGGGGACGGGCAGCGCGATGGTCAAAACCCCCGCGATGGCGCAAAGGGTGCCCACGATCTTCCCGCCCAGGGTGGTGGGACACATGTCTCCATATCCCACTGTGGTCATGGTCACCACGGCCCACCAGAACCCATCCGGAATGCTGGAGAAATGGGACTGTGGCTCGTCGACCTCCGCAAAGTAAACGGCGCTGGAGAAGAGGATGACGCCAATGAAGAGGAAGAAGATGAGCAGGCCCAGCTCCCGCATGCTGGCCTTGAGGGTCTGCCCCAGGATCTGCAGCCCCTTGGAGTGCCGGGACAGCTTGAAGATGCGGAAGACCCGGACCAGGCGGATGATCCGCAGGATGGCCAGAGACATGTTCTGCTGCCCGTTGAGTTCGCTCTGCTGAATCAGCTCGGTGGTGAGCGTCACGAAGTAGGGGATGATGGACACAATGTCGATGATGTTCATGATGTTCCTGAAGAACTCGGTCTTGCTGGGGCACACAACGAAGCGGACGAAGAGCTCGAAGGAGAACCAGACAATGCAGGCGGTCTCTATGACGAAGAAAGGGTCCGTGAAGGTGCTATGGGCCAGCAAAGTGTCTGTCACGTTCCTAGAAAGCTCCTGTGCAGACTTAAACTCCCTTTCCTCCCGGAATTCTGGCAAGGTTTCCATGCAGAATATGATGATGGAGATGACAATGACCAGGACAGAGACCAAAGCTACACCCCGGGCTGCGCTGGAGCTTTCAGGGTACTCAAAGAGCAGCCAGAATTGCCTATGAAAGTCATTGGTTGGTAAGAGGGTCTCAGGATCCTTGATGAATCCTTCATCCTCCCTGAACTGGTCCATGGCTTCATCCCCCAGCTCATAGAAGGTGATTTCATCAGCGAAGACATCAATGGGAACGTTGGCTGGGCGACGGATTTTCCCACCAGACTGGTAATAGTACAGGATCCCATCAAAACTGGGCCTGTTCCTGTCGAAGAAATATTCATTCCTCATGGAATCAAAGTAGCGCATCCTCTTTTCGGGGTCCCCAAGCAAGGTCTCAGGGAACTGGTCAAGGGTCTTGAGCCGCGTCTCAAACCTCAGCCCAGCAATGTTGATGATGACTCGCTGGTCCCCCTCATCCATGCCCACCCTTTCTCCCACCAGGTGGTCACTGAACTCGGTGGAGAACCTGGAGAAGATGGTCTCATTGTTTGCGTTCTCGCTGTTGATGAGGATTCTCAGGTTGGAGAGCAGGTTGGCACAGCTGGGGTGGCCTTTCCGCGACTGCCCCGTGGGGCTGAGGTCATTTGAATAACAGGGATCCTCCACGATCTGATCAGCGTTGTCAAAACTGACTAGTGCCACCTCCATCTCCTTCCAACCGGACACGTCCATCATACACTAATCAGATTAGCAGCAGAAATCCCCTGACCCGGCGCTGGTAGCTTCAGTCTTTCCCACGCTATGAGGATCTGCAAGGGAAGGGACAGGGAGACGGGGCTGAATCAGGCATGTGCATCACTTGGCTCAACAACAGAATCAAACAAACCTGAGGTCAGACAATCTGGACTTTTTTTTTTTAATGGAAAAGTTAATTCCATTGACTGGCAAAACGATTTCCAGCAAGCTGTTTGTCTTTGGATCCTACAAACCCTCCTTGTTTAGTTTCATCATCATTAACCTCCCAACACCACTGACAGCGACAGAGAAGGAAAGGTCAGAGAGGAGCAGAGGATGGGGGTAAACCCAAGTGTCCCACCCAGTCTTTCCCCAGAAATCCCAGAGCAAGGGGACATTCCAAATATTTCCAAGTGTGGATCCAGAGTTCAGGGCAACCAGATGGAGGTGTTAAACATAGATGTGCTGGTCAGCAGCAGCCCTCGATACAGGTAGGAGAGTCATTGGGTCAATCCCCAAGAGGTCCTGGGCTGGATCAACCAGCTTTCAGAAAAAATTCCCAAACTGGGAGCCACACTGGGATTTAGGGAGTGCAGCCCAGGAGGAGAAGGACGTGCCCTGCAGTCTTGGAGAACCCCTTTGCTCTGCATGAACTGAGACCCCTTGTCTTGATCCAGACCTTGGGGCGGCCAGTGGAGGAGGTGATGTCCTCCAGAGCTCTCCTGGCTTCCTCCATGATATTCCTGATATTCCCAGCCACAGGAAGAAGTCAAGGACTAAGCATTCAGGTCCTTTCAGGCCATGGAGTGGATTGTTTCTGCTCAGAAACAGTCACCATGTGCCCAAAATGTTGCCAGGCAGCTTCCCAATACACCACTGACATTGTCCTGAACTCAGAGCAAAATCAAAGAGGAGTCCAGGGATCAGACCAAGTTATGGAGCTGGGAAATAACCCATCCTGCCACAGGGAGAGAAATTAGATATAAACAGGGAGCAGTTCTGGGAAGATTTGCTCCCAAAGGAACTTTCCAAGTAAAGTCAATGCCCTGATTTATTTCCCCTCCACATGTATTTTCCAGACAGGAGACACCGGAGGGACACACGGAGCTGCTCCGTGTGACCATGATCACCAAGGGCACAGTGGCTTCCTTACCCAGGGAGTGAAAAAACCCAGATGCCCTGGACTGCCAGGAATAGCAACACAATTTAGGCCATGTCCTGTGATGAGGATGATTCCCAGTGTAGGGTTTGCTTCATCCATCCCAGTGCTGGGATGATGCCCATGGGGACTGAGCTGCTCCCAGAGCCTCAACATCCCAGTTTCACTGAAGTAATTCGGGGCTCTGACGTTTTGCCTGCCCAGAAGCTGATTTGTCCATCTTTGCTGACACACAGCCAGAGAAGGGGAGTAGGACAAGGTAAAAATCCAAATCTGTTGCAGAAATTAGACTTCCACATCCTGGCTTGTACAAATCATCTTTTCTTATTTTCTTCCTTTCTTTTCTTCTTTCTTTCTTTTCTTCTTCCTTTATTTTCCTCTTTTCCTCCTCTCCTCTCCTCTCCTCTCCTCTCCTCTCCTCTCCTCTCCTCTCCTCCTTTCCTTTTCCTTTTCCTTTTCCTTT
>VXAU01001778.1:83482-105199 GCA_013399695.1 Formicarius rufipectus | reverse complement strand
CTCTCCTCTCCTCTCCTCTCCTCTCCTCTGCTGGATTTGGGGACGAATCCAACCATTTCCCATAAGCTGTTTACAGACCGTATCCCTTTGCTCACACCAAAGCCATGGAGCACGGCTGTTCTTAGGAATCCATCCCTGTGGAGCTGCTTTGGTCCAGTTTTGTTCCAATTTTCCCACTTGGGGACATGGAGGGAAGAGTGTTTAGGGCAGGGGGGCAGAAGTGATGCCTGCAGGAAGCAGCAGCAGTGTGGGTTTGCCCCTCCAAGTGATGTCCTGCCAAGCTGAGGAGCCCAGCTGACGACAAACCCAAGTGCTGTGGCCCCAGTGATGTCCAGCTTGGACGGACCCCAGGACCAGCAATTTGTGGGGTTGGATTCAGCACAGGCTTAACTATTTGGTGGCCCTGTGAAAAGCTGGTGCTGGAAGGACAAGATGTAACATCAGAGCAGCCTAGAGCTGTGGATAACCCAGGTTTCAGGAGCATCAGGAGGCAGGCAAAGGGATACCACAATAAGCCTGGCCCAAATAAAGCTCTTTTGAATCTTTTGTGAGAAAAACCAGCATAAAAGATAAAAGAAATAGCAGCACATATAATTCCCTTCTTGCAACCTTATTTTTTCTTACTATAAATCCCCCAAGATGATTTTAAATCTCAAAAAAACATTAAATAAAACCAGTTTGAATCAGAGTTTAGTGTTCAGTGGGTGGGTGAACTGACCTGACCCACCACACCTCCAGCCAGGGGGAAGAGCTCAGAGGGGAACACCTTCCCAGGAATTTCTCTTGGCAGTGGGACAGAGCTGGAGCAGCTAAAACTGCATCCTAAGGCTGTGCCATGAGGTGATCTTCGTATTTAAAAGTGCTTAACTCTTAATATTGCTGGGCAAGAAAGTCCCCCAGTTCTTGCATGGAAAGACATCTTCATCCCAAGGATTTGGTGGCAGAAAGAATTGTGAATCTTGAAATCTGGCTTTGAATTGACTCTGGAAATCTGATTTTGCTCTGGAGCTTTGCAGTTTCCCTGATGGGGAAACTGAGGCACAGAGCTATGATGGGACAATTTACACATCATGATCAGGGCTGAAAGCGAAAAGCTGTCCCCACTGGAACATGGAAAGGTGATTTAAAGCTCCATTACAAGTCCTAGGGCAGCTTCCCATGGAATGCAGGGCTCTTTTCTTGCCCCCAAACTTACTAATGTCTGTCTGTCCCAATCCCAGAGGGAGGTGCCCCACCTGTCCCCAAGCCCCTAGACCACCCTATCTATCTTATTTTGAATTAAGACCAAAATTAATGGCACCTCCCTAAACCACAAAACATCCCCCCAAAGCTTTTCCCCGTGCTCTGGCCTCCAGCTGAGGCTTGAACTAGAAAGTTGCCTCTTTTTTTCCTCCTAAATCACCCAACATCTGCTTCTGGGAATCTGATTAACTAATATCCTTCAGCGGAAATCCCTGGCTGTGGAAAATAATAATAATAATAATAATAAAAAAAATACACACAGGAGGGGGAGCGACAGAGAAAAGAGAAAGGTCATTTTGAGGGAGAGTTTGTGGTTTGCCCATCACGTCCAGGGAATCAGGGCTGTGGTATCCACCAGTCCCCTGCAGCCACCGAAATCTCCCTGCCTGGAGTTCCATACGCTTCCCACCCATCCTGCTTTCATCTCTCTTAGGCTCCTGAGGCAAAAAACATCCAGTTCCAAGGTTTTCCAGAAAACTGGAGGTGCTGTCGCCCCATCCCCTCCCTGTCAGCCCTGTATGGGATGAGAAAGGGAGTCATTCTTCCCACACCAGCACCTACAAGGACTTACCTGGACGGGCCATGGAAGTGCCAGAGCTCTCTGCATCTGGGAAGAGAGTAATTAACCACCCATCGGGATGTGTAGGGAAAGCAGAGATGGAAAAAAAAACCAGTCCAGCCATACACTTGGAAGGTCCCTTTGGGATAACGCAGCCAATGTCATTTGAAAGGCTCCTTTCTCTTGGCTTCACCATGTCATTGGCCGGGGGTGGATTTTGGCAGGCGGGGCAGTGGCATCGGGCACAGTTCGGAGCCCCCATCCCTCTGGAAGCCCTAAAAACAGCCAGGGGGCCCTGGGGAGACGGGGCCGGAGGGGTGCAGGGGACACCCCATCCCCGTGCCCGTCTCGCCCCGGGGAGGGGGGACCCGGCCACCCACCTCCTGCCCCCACCGGCCCGCCGGGCAGCGAGACGGGGGAGGACGTGCCCTTCTGGCTGATGCCACCTTTAATCCCCAACAAAGCTCCGGATGGTCCAGCGGGGACAAGTCTTGTCCGTGACGTGGCGAGGTCTGAGCCGGTCCCCGGGAGAGGCGGAGAGGGGGGACAGGGACCCGCGGGACAGAGAGCGGCAGCGGGCAGAAGTGCTCTTTTCAGTATTAAAGTCTAATAATGATGTGGAAAAGAGGAGGGGAAGGGAAAGCTCGAGGGCTGGAGCATCCCCCGGTGCCCACCTACCTCTCGCCTGTGGCCGTGGGGACGGAGGGAGCGTTTTCGGGAGGGGTCGGTGCCACCACCACGTGGGAACCTCCCGTCCCCGCCCCGGGGGCACCGAGACCGGCTGCGGCAGCGGGTACAGCTGGCACGGCCCTGCCGACAGCATCTCCGGGGCACGGGGCAGAGCGGGATATGCCCCTTCCTCACGCCTGGATCCCAGCGGGTGCTGGACTTACCACCTCTGGTAATTACTTAATAAATCACTGAACTCCCCAGGTGGGTGGTACAGGGCAAGTTGGAACCATCCCCTGAAATAAGATGGATTTGGGTTTTCTTTTCTCGTTTTCCCTTCTTTTCTTTCCACGCTCATGGACATCCCCACCTTGGGTGCTCCAGGAAGGTTTCATCCCTATTGGATGGGCTCACACGGGCCGGGATCCCACCTCTACCTTCACCCAGGTTTCCTTTCCACCCTCCTCTTCCCCTCCCTCTCCTCCTCCTCTCAGGCGTTTGGGAAGGCAGAGGAGGCGGTGGCACATTTCTCCCTACGTGTTCCAGCCTGGATTCGTCCACGGTGACGTTCCTTTGCTCTTGAGGGACACTGTCACCTCAATTTCCCTCCCTCCAGCATCCTTGGCCGTCCTCTGAGCTATTTCTCCCTCCTGTGATGTTAATGAGCACATTAAATCACCCTGTCCCGGAGGAGAGCCTGGCTTGGAGCATCCTAAACTCATCTCCTGCCTTCTGTGATGGAAAGGGGACAGGAGATTATCCAGACCTTTGATTAGGTCCTTCAGGGCTGCTTTATCATTTCATACATCCCTTCTGCGCCCCCATAGGTTACAGCCCTTACATTTCCCCTCATCACAGATCTATTAACAAAAAAAGAATTAAATCAATATTCCTGGCACCTAAATTCAGCCTGTGCCCGTCTCTCCTCCAAACCCACTTTTGGCAGAGCTTTGACCACAGAGTGATGGGGTCTGTGGGCAAAATCTGACTTCATTTGGGTATCTCCCCGTGCCCCCCCCACCTCCCCACACCCCTGAAATCTGCCTGGAACTAACCAGTGTCACATCCCGCACCCAGACAGAGCATCTGTGGCCGAGGGAAATGCAGAGAGTGAAAACCATCCAGAGGAGCTGCTGATCTGGCTTGTGCTGGGACTGAGAAGCTTTAGCAAAAACCCCGCTGTTAATAGGAATATCCCTGAAGTCAAAGCAGGGTTGTGGTCCAGGGGAGATGGCTCCAGGGGTGGAGATGCCTGGAATAATATAATTTCCTCCAAGAAACAGGGCAGTTACACAACTGCCTCATCTCCCCGGAGGTTCAGCTACACCCTGGACACCCTCGGGAAATTCTGCCCTTCTGTTCAGCCAAGGTGACTTTAAACACCCTTTGGCACTGAGGGTTTCAATCTCACCCAGTCAGACTGCCCCAGGAGTTCCTCTGGCACTCCTTTGCCTCTGATTCTCCACTCCACACTCCTGGCTGGGATTTATCCCACAGGCAAATTTGGCCCCTGAGGGTGTCCTGCATCTAGGATGGACCAGAATTCAGGGAGTGCTGGCATGGGATCACTGCCCAGCAGCTCTGCATGCACAGCTCTGACACCAGAGCGGAGATAAAACACCCCCCAGCCCATCCAAATGATGGATTAGTTGGCAAAGGAGGAATTCTTGGCAACAGGTCCCAGAATTACTGTTTGAACAGGGAGCTTTGTTTTCCCCGTGGGGAAAAGCACAGCTCATCATCATTTCCCTGTGATCTGACCTGGCATGAGCTGGGGCAGGGTGGGAACAAGGAGAAGACAGGGAGGGATCCTGCAATGTAGTGAGGGAATGACAGTTCGTTTGGATTTTCCCTAATTGCCGAGCAAAATGATGCTTCTGGAAAGCCACGTGGGCTGGGCTTTGCTCTGTGTTGGGCACCTGCCTCTGTCCACAGAGCAATTCACTAAAGTAATGAGCCTTTGCTAATTATCCTCTCTCTTTGCAGCACTAATTACCTGGAGTTCAGTCCCATTCCAGCCCCATGGCTCTGGGATGGAGCTGAGGTGGTTCCATCCCTGCTAATTGAAGTGCCCCTCAATTAGATACAATTTTAGAAGGGGATTTTGGGGGGTGCAATATGCAAAACCAGAAGCCAACCCCCTCAATACCCTTGATTTAGGGCTGGGTTTATTAATATATGAGCTCTGGCTCAGGTGTGGGGTGTCCTTGGAGGCTTAGTGAGGTGTCTGGTGCATCTCCCACAGGTGGAGCAGGGCAGGAATTATCTCCAGAAGGAAAACAAGGAGCTGCTGGGTTTGCTGGGGGTGATCCTGCAAAACTTCGTGGCTCAGGAGAGACGTTTGCAAACCCAGCTCTTTAAATTCCAGGCAAATGTGTGCAGCTCTGGAGGCACAATCAGGAGGGCAGATGCTGGTTGCTTCTGAATGATAAAAATATAGGAAAGAATAATTCCAATCTTCTGGGGTGTGAGGAGTGTCTGGGAAAAGCTGCATCCACTGTCATGTCCTCGGTGAGGGAATAGTGGAGAAATGGAAAAGGGGCCAAAATATATTGAGATATTTGGCAATCCCAGGGTTTCTCCTGCTCCACATCACTGATGGAGCAGCTGGTCCTGAGCCCCCTTGGCTTTAAAAGGAGAGGTTAAAGTTTATCTGAGGCAAAGGGGGAAAAGACTTTTAACATTTAAACCCACAAATTGTCTTTAAATTGCCAGAGGGCAGGTTTACATGGGATATTGGGAATAAATTCTTCCCTGTGAGGGTTGTGAGGCCAGAGAAGCTGTGGCTGCCCCATCCTTGGCAGTGTTCAAGGCCAGGTTGGATGGGGCTGAGGAGCAACCTGGGCTGGTGGAAAGTGTCCCTTCCAACCCAAACCAGTCTGGAATTCTATGAAATTGCATCAGGAAATAAATTTTGAGCCTGAAACAGAAACCACAGACTCCTTTGGGCTACTTCCCTCTCTGTGCCTCAGAGCCATTGCGGTGCCAAACAGCCAGGAAGGAACTCTCTGGGAAAAGATGTACCTAAGGAAGATTCCAGACTGGATGCCTGGTGCTGGAATGGAGGTGTCCATCCCTGCTGAAACCATGGCAGGCAGAGAAACTCACCCAACTAAACCCCCATAACCTTCCCCACTTCTCATATCCCATTCTGATTTTTTCACCCCTACTTTTCTATATGAAAAAAATCAGATTATCAGAGAGCCCGGAACATACAGTCCATGCCATGAAACAGATAAAATCTTTCTTATACCCAGCCATAGAGTCCAAAATTAATCAGCTATGGATTAACCGGGTCAGGATGTAATTTAGTAACGAGGGAGGGATGGTTCCTGCTCGCAGTCAGTGTGGCCCCACATCAGGTGTGCATGGAAGCTGCTGCAGCCCAGCACAGGTAGCAGGAAAATGGAATAGCCAGGTGGGATTAAATGAGCTGTGCAGGGCCAAGGGGACAGAGATGACCTGGGTCTGGGCCAGGCTTGGCTGCAGCTGAGCCCTCCTCATCTTCCCAGTGCTCAGGGTTGGGTTTTTAGCCTGATTCAGGAAGATTGAAATGGATTTTTGATCCTGAGGGTGCTGTGGTGGCTGCTGGAGTTGCTGAAAGGGCTCTTTGGAGACTGGGGGACTGTTCTCTGCTGGGATTCATGAAGGAGCTGCTGCCAAGCCTGTGACACACTTCAGGAAGCGGCTGGTGAATGGACACATGGACACAAAGTGCTTTGGATGGGCTTTAATTAGAGCTGGACTGGAAGAGGTTTGAGAAGGAGCGTCCCAAGAGTGACCTCTTCCCTCCGGAGCATCCCAGCTCTGCCAGGGTGACTGGAGGGGGTCGGGGCATGCAGCCACTCTCCACCCTCCCCTCCTGCTTACTGCCCTGTAACACGATAAAGAACTCAATCCCTAATCGATGGGAAACTTTTCCAGGCTGTCCAAAAGTGCTGGGATAGAGGCAGAGCCGCCCCCCCACTCCCTGCCCCATCAGTCAGAGCTCAGAGCTGCAACCTCAGTCTGCTCCTGGGGATGAGCAAATGACTTTGTGCCCCCTCAAAATCTGCACTGGCAGCAAACCCTGGAGGAGGTTGGTGGCCAGAGCCAAAAGTGGATCGAAAGGATAAATGGAAAGGGATAGGAAGCTGCTAACTGGGTCACATATTGATCCCAAGATTTGCAACAGCAGCACTAAAAGGAACCCGTGGCAGGTTTAGGGTCCCAGTGTCATTCGGGGTTTGTGGCATCATGTGCTGAGCCAGAGCCACTGCAGAGACCTGGGCACCCCCAGCAGATCCCAGCAACCCCCCAGCTGAGGACTGCGTAATTTGGTCCCAGCAGACAAAATAACTCAGAGTTCAAGTGACTGAGATGGTGCCAGCGAGACCCTCCGAGTCCTGGGTTTGTCCAGCACACACCCAATGATTGGAGCACTTCACCCTCCCTCTTCCTCCAAGGGCAAACTGAACTTCCTCCGTGGTCACTGTGACCCAAAAAATACCACAATAAAAGAGGAAAACAGTCCCCAACCGCCCAAACCCCCAACCCCTCCTGTCCTCTGCCCCCCAAGTTCACCCCAGCGCGATGAAATGAAGAAGGGAGCAACAAACCTGACTTGTGCATCATCCTCCTCCTCCTCCAGCGTGAGGGGAGCCGGGTCCCCCTGTTCCCATCCCCTCCTCCCTCAGCTGTGCCAGGCAGGGGCTCCCCAGCCCTGCTGCCCCTTCCCCTGTCCCTGGCAGGGCTGGGATGCTCCAGCCTCTCCTGCGGAAGGCGATGCCGGTGCCCACGTGAGCCCAGTGGGACTCCTTGCCCTCGTTCTCCTTGTGCCTGAAATGGGTTTTTGCTTCCTTGCTGGGCCCTGCCTGGCAGCGGCAGCGGCATCCAGGACTTCAAGCTACCTCTTTTATGTCTCCAAAAGTGTTCCACAGCCTTTGCTTTGCGAGTGAGGGCGAGGAAGAAGCGGTTTGGAGCGGAGGAAGAGGAGCTGATCTCAGATGGGACCCTCTCTGTGCCCTCCTCGCAGAGCTTCTCGCTGGGATGTTCTGCCACGCTCAGGCAGGACAGTGCTGGTCTCACAAGGACTTTATTTTCTGCACCCAAGGAGGGAGAAGCTGGGAAAGGAGGACTCTCCATTGCTGCCACCACCTGCGTGGCCACACACCAAGGAACCAGCCAGGGGGAGGCACCCAGGGCCCCTCTGCCTGTGGGGGCCTTTGTCCAGGCAGCTTTCCAAGGTCTGGGACTGGTTCTTCTCTGGTTCACAAGAAAATCCTCTATTCCCTGGAGCCTGTGGTTGCCGTTACAGGAGCTCCCAAATTCCTGAAGCTTCAGGAGCAGGAACTGCCTCCACAGGGGCTTTTTCCATACTGTTTTTATATGGCCAGTGGTGCCTGTTCCCCCATGAACCCCTGTGGGGGGGGTTTGTATCACTCTGGTTCCTGGCTGTGCCCTGGAGCAGCCCCTGGCAGGTGCCAGGCAGAGGTTCTGGATGTGGCCACAATCCTTCTGTTATTCCCAAGATCCATCAGGGTGTGACCATCACCCACTGCCCCCAGTTCAGGGGGCTGTTTCAACCCCCTGCCTGCTTTTCCAGCAAGATTTAATGAAACAACAACTATTTCCCTTTCCAGTTCTCCCCCAGCCCCTGCATGGAGCTCTTCCTTCCCTCCCTGTCCCAAAACTTCACAAGCAAACACAAAACCAAGAGCACCACCCTGGAAAGGGATTGAACAGCCAGAAATGGGGGAGCACCAGCCACAACGTTTCCAGACTGACCTCCAAAAGTCATCTGCATCCTGAATCCTCCTGCCAGGATCATGGGATGATGAGTTTTTCCCTCGAGCTTTATTCTAACCTGTGTAATCTGGGCAAGTTTCCACGCTGTGCCATTGAATTGGGAAAGGAAAATATTGAACTCCACCTGCACTGAGCCCTTTTGGGGCAGCACAGCACTGGGTTTGCAAAGTTGGGGTCTCTCAAAGGTGCTGCTCCAGAGAAAGCCTGGAAAGTCAGGTCTGGAAAATCACCTCCCCACCCCCAACTGTAGGGAAAAGATCTCAAAGGTCAGACAAAGCAAAATCTGCCCCCTGGGGCCCTCTTTCCCTGGCAGCCTCAGGCTTCTCGTGCCAAACTGGAGCTGATTTTGCCTCAGAGCGATTTCCCGATCTCCCTCCCGTGACCTCTGCAAACAGATCCAGCCCCGAGGCAGCCAAGCCTGGAGGGGTGTATGGCCACTCTGGGACAGGGAGTTCTGGTCCCCGCTCCACACCCAGGGCAGCCCTGATGTGACCATTGCAAAGCCCCAGTTTTCCCAACTGCCTACCAGGAGCTGAATTCCATCTTGGGATGCAATGGGAAATCAGTCAAAGGGCACAGACACAAAATCTTGTCTGTAAAAGCTTCAGGTTTAAGCCATCGTGGGGTTGGGGGAGATGCAAAGGGAGCAGCTCAACCAAGAAACCTCAATCCTCTTTTCTTGGGAATCAGCAGGACAGTAATTTTTTTCTCCTCTAAAAATTAGGCTTTATTTGGTTGAGGCTCTACAGAGTTTGTCTTCTCCCGCTGAGACCACAGAACTCATCAGGCATCAAACAGGAACCAACTCTCATGGCATAATCCAGGGTGATACTCGATTGAACCTGACCCAGTGCCAACCAAGGAAAGTCCTCTGGCCCCTCCAAACTCTTCCATCCAGCCTTTATCCCAGGGACTGGTTCTCTGTGGACTCTTCCATTGGAGGACGGAAATGTTGTGGGAAGTGAGCACTGAGGCAGCACCGAGCTCAGCTCACGCACTGACCCACAAGACCAGGGGAGACAAGACAACCAAAGCCACCATATTACTGTCCACCACTAAATACAAACTGTACCAAACCTGAAGTAAAATAAAAAGAAAAATATGTATGGTTTTATAGCTCACATGAGAGCTCGTCCAAGGGCCACTTTCGGGCAGCACGGGCCCTCGAGGCTCACAAACTGACACACACACTTCATGCTGTGGATCAATCAAAAAGCCTTTATTCTCAGACCAGAACCTTGTATTTATAATCTGTGGCTTTCAGTTACATCATTATATGAAATGATTGGATAGCTTAAAACTGTCCATCCTCAGGCCACCTAAGTTTCACAGTCCATTGGTCTTAATGACCATCTCCTGAAAGCCCACCCCATGATGGCTTTCTAGAGGAATTTTGGGAGTACCAGCAGATGTTCTTCTTATAGACAAGTTCCTATTCCAAAGCTGCAAACTGCTCTCTTGAAATACGTAAACAGACCTGCTTTTCCTGGGAACTGTACAATGAATTGTTCACAGAATATCCAATTTTCTGCATTCTGTGACACAAACCCACTGCAACCAGCAGCACTTTTGACACAGTATTCCCTTTAACCCTCCCAACACCCTGCTCTGCATCACTGGGAATTCCCACATGCCCCCCCGGGATCCCCTAAAACATCCCTTTCATTTCCAAACTGACCAAAGAAGAAACATCCCATGAATCATTATTATTGCAGCCTGAAGCTGATGTCATTTCTCCTGCATCCCATCCCTTCCTAATTTAATTCATGCCAATGGAACAGACAATCCCACAACTGTTTTGTGTTTTAAGGGACTACTTGGCACCCTGGATTTCAGCCTGTCAGAAATACTGATGAAATCTTTTACTGATTAAATTGGAGCAGACTGAAAGCAACTAATATTTTCTGGGTGTTTTTTGAGGTCTTCAACATTCCTTGCCCAATGTTCCCATAAAGCAGATTTGAAGCAGCCAAGGATTTTCATTTTGCCTTGTGAAGCATTCAAACCCATTAAAAACATCACAGCCAAAAGGAACCACTTTATTTAAGCCTTGGAAGAGAAACAGAGGCTGTAAATGCTCAAAGCACAGGGTGTTTCTATCTGGGTTCAAGAGCAGCCAAAAATCCTGCATCAGCACAACTCGATATGAAAACACCAATTTAGTTGGAGATAAATGGAAACCTTTTCAACCAGGCAATTCTTTCACGCTCTACTGATAACAAAGTAAAATAAATGGCTGAATATGGGTGGGAACTTTTCATAGATGTTTGGCTGGGATACATTTCCATTATTTCATGAATGTCCTCCAGGTTTCTCTAAGCACAATAAATACAACTAAAGCCAGTCACTCACCTGCAGTGTTGTTCAACCAGCCCAAATTACAGCTCTTCCTGAAGGAATATGAGGCTCCCGGGTGGCTCTGGACGTGGTGGGAGCCTGCACATCTCTGACACGCAGGGAAGGATTAGAGTTTGTCTCAGGAAAGACTCAGATTCAGAAATCCTACACCCCATGAAACCCTACCTTGCATTGCTGCCCTTGGCTTTAAAGGAAACACGGTGCTGAACCGGGGCTGTGGTGCCTCTTGGCACACAGGGAACAACTGCCCCGACCAGCCCCCAGTGCCACAGCAGCCACCTCCGAGGAGGAGTGGAACCCCCATCAGCTCAGATCCTCAGCTGAGCCCCACCAGTGACGCTGCAGGACGGGGGAACAGATTTATTCCTGCATGGGGTGAGGGATTCCCTTTACATTCAGAGTTTCCCACCTGGCAGCAGCATCTGTTTTAGGAAGCAACATTTATATTTTAAGACCAAACAACACCAAAGAACCCAGGAGGTCTTACCTGGCCATATGTGGGTTCCAGTACAGGCTCTGGGTCCCACCAAGGCATGTTTCTGCCTCAGCAGGAGCTGTACAACTTTGGGATTGGGTTCTCACTCTCTTCCCTCTGCAACACTTCAGAGACACAAGGCCAAAACCGTTGGGACAGGTTGACTTAAAGCCCCTCCATGTCCCTGGGAAGCCCTGGGAGCCTCTCATGGGATTTGCCAGGCGACACTGAGCATCTGATTCTGTGGGAAGCTCCAGAAGCAGCCCTGCACTCAGCTCTGAGCAGCATCAGGCAATACAGGGGAAGAGATAACACACCCCAAGGTTGTTCCCACCCATCTTGTTCCCACCAACAACCAGCTGTAGGAGATTTTGGCTGCTCTGGTGGGTCTATGCCAGCCCATGGTATGGGGTCCTGGTCATCTTTATCCCAAGAGTACATGGAATGGGTTAAGCCTGTCATCTTCTAGGTGAGGAAGGTGCACACTGGAGCTGCAGCAGGGCCATGAGTGTGTTGACCCATGTGGATGGGTCTTCTCCAGCTCTCCTTGAGCTGATTGGCATTTTGGTATCGTGTATCCCATCCAATCCTGCAGAAATCACTGAGAGCAAGTGGTGGAAGGAAAGGAGAGGTCCATGGCTTGCCCAGCTCCTCAGCTTGGCCATTCTGCTGTAACCCAACCCACCAGGAAGCCCCAAAGTCTTCCCTCCTCCTTCAAGCACCATCCAAGTCCATGCCTGCCCAGCACCCTCAAAAGTGGGGCAGTCTGGTGGGTTTTCCCCTGGGGTTACAGTTACAGCACAGCACTGAGGAATGTCATTAATTACTCGTTCAGCTGAACGGTGGCAACGAAGGCCCAGGACATATCAAGAATCATGTTTGCATGGCAAGTGGCACTGGAACACCCAGAGAGGGTGATGCTCCACAGAAAGGCCCGAAGTTGTTACAAGGACGTCAGGAGACTTGATACAAAAGGCTGGCTCATTAATAGCTAATGAGAGAATAAATTATGCACCCACTTTGGTGGATTGTGTTTCTCCCTCCTCACCACCATCTCTATCACCTTCCTGCTCCCTGCTTTCTGTCCCACTTGGTTCTTTCTTCTCTTTTATTTTTATACTTTGCAGGACTTCATCATCAAAAGCCTCAAGGCTGAATCCTTGCCCCAATCTACCCAGAGCAACCCAAGGGAGCCCCCCAACCCTGAGCCCTCCCTGGGGAGGGCTGGACACTTTGCCCACCACACCAGGGCTGCTCTCGCTCCCAGAGCCCCCTGAATGCCCTCAAAACCTGAAAGAAAAGCTCCAGGCAGCAAAACAAAAGCTTTCCAAGGTGTTTTTCTCCAGGATATGCCATGCCCTGCCTGCCATCTGTCCAGCCTGCGCGGGAGCAGCCGGGGCTGGGAGCAGCCAAGCGCCAGCAGCTCCACTCCAGTCACGCTCCAGTGGATCCCCGGCAGGTGGAGAGGGAAGAACAAGGTTGAGGGAGGAGAAAAAGGGGGGGTCTCTCTGTGCACTTGGGACTTAGGCTGCCCAACACCCCCAAAATCCAGACCAGAAGGGAAAGCTGAGACCACCTTGGTAGAAGGAGGTTTGGGGAATCTCCCTGTTCTCTGCCTGACTCAGCTGCTGCCACGGTGCTAAGAGAGGACTCAGATCTACCTTGGAAGAGCATTTCCAGCTGGGATAAGGCAGCAGCTGCCGTGACTGTGGGCAGGCTGGGACTGCTACCCACTCCTGGTTCAGCTGGGACAGCGACTGCCCCTTTTCCCTTCCCGAGCCCCTTTCCACTCGTGGTTTATGGGCAGTGCTGTGGGACCCGTCTGATGCTGGGCCAGGTCCTTCCTGTCAGGTGCTCCCTCCTGAGCTCTAAATCCGGGTCCTGAGCACAGGTGCAGCGTTGCCAGAGGGAGCCAAAGTCTGTGGCAGTGGGTGTTGTGTTAAATACCTTGGATCCCTCCAGCCCTGAGCTTTGGGGCTGGCTCCTGTCAGCCAGAGGAGCACACACAATAGGGGATATTCACAGGAGAGTTCTCCACTATTCCTCTGAGTTTGGGATGTCAGGCAGGTCTGAGGTACAACCACACCCCCAATACACAGGTGCAGAGCATTTGGGGCAGAGCCAGGACTGACATCCCAGTCCCTGGACCAGCTCTTTCATGGGAGAATCGTGGTCTGTGTTCCCAGAGGCCCCTTTCCCAGCAGTCCACCCTCTCTGATCTTCCATGATCACTTTCTCTGCCCGCTCTGATTTCACAACCCGGGCTATGCAATCTCTCCTGCCTGGGCTGGGGTTGGGCAATCTGATCCCCCTCCCCTCATCAGACTATCTACAAACACCATCCCTAATCACCCCAGACCCCACAATGACCCCGATGAAGTTCCACCCTGTGGGACTCAATGTCCAATTCGATGTTGCCACAGCTCCTGTTCCAGCCCTGCCACCTCCTCAGTGGGTTTGGATCACCCCAACCCACGTCACAGCAGCTCCTGGACACTGAAATCGGGCTATTCTGTATCAGTAATAAGAAACTCCCAGCACCTCTGACCAGGGCACGTGTCTGCTCCCACTGCTGCTTCCTCCCTGGGGACAGCAGCATCTCACCCTGGTATCCATGAGGGATGGCACCAAAGCATCCTTCTCCAGCCTCATCTATTCCCCACAACAGTCTCTTTCATGAAGGGGCTGTTGCTGGACCGTTTTTTATCAGCCAAAGGATGAGGAATCACAAAGTGGTTTGAGTTGGGCGGGACCTTGTTCTGTGGGCAAGAACACCTTCCACCATCCCAGGTTGCTCCAAGCCCTGTCCAGCCGGGTCTTGGACATTTCCAAGGAGTGGGGCAGCCACAGCTCCTCTGGGAATTCCATCCTAGCCCCTCCACACCCTTCCAGGGAAGAATTTCTCCCCAGTGCCCCATCTAAAGGACATACAACCCCATTTTGGATTGTGTTTCTGCAAAGAAACATGTGGGAACCCACCACATCCAGCCTGGCCTTGGACACTTCCAGCAGTGAGGCATCCACAGCTTCTCTGGGCTGACGGAAAGGAGAGGGAGAGGGTTCTTCAGAATATGAGGGAAGTAAAAACCACACAGATGAAAAATAAAAGGCTGGAGCAAGGTTATAATGACATGTTTCTCATTTGGAGCCCCTGAAAACCAGAGACAGGTGGAGAAGCAGGCAGAAAATTAGGAAATTAGGTCCTTCCTTCTCCCTGCACATGCTGGGGACAGCCAGGAGGAAGGTGAGGGGGTGGCTGTAACCAACCTCAGGGGAGCAGAAGCTCCTCCTGTGAGCTGCAGGAGACAAGGATGAACCAGCAACCATTCCAAGTGGATATTCCTGCTCTGTGGATTCAGAAGGCCAAGCACAGCATCCTTTTGTTGTCTCAAAACACAGTCCAAATGAGGTTCTAGGTGGGGAAACAGAAGCACAAGAGAGTTGAGCTGCTGGCATGGGGTGAGGGAGGTGCAGCTCTGATCCCTTCACTCCTCTGTCCATTCACAGCCTGAGGGAGCAGCTCTGCCTGTTCAGGTTCCTCCAGCTAAGCCTTCACATCAGATCCCTGCAGCAGCTGAAGCCTAGGAACATCCAAAAGTGCTTACTGGTGTCTCCAAAGCAGCAGTTTCTGTCTGCTCAGTGCTTACTGGGGCTTGTTGACCATGGGTGACTCTGAAAAAAATGACCAAGAAAATTAAAGTTACTGTCAGTAATTTGAAATTCAGCTCTCAGGGGAACCTGTGCCCCTCCTGAGAGGCTTTAGTGGATTGTAAAAAAATGAAAAAAAATTAAAAAAATTAACAAAATGAAAAACCAAACCAACAACATCCCCTCCACACACACCCAAAAATAAAAATAACTTGTACCATGAATGAAATCCAACAGTGCCACTGTCTGGGGGATGGAAATAGAGCAGCTTCATTCAGGAGGATTTTTACGGCACAACATTGATTTCAATCTCACTGGTACTGGGGACAACCCAGAGCCTGCAGGATCTCCTGGCTGCATCCAGCCCCACAGCCAGGGCTGTGCTGCTGAGGAATTGGGATCCCCACGTCCCATCCTCTGCAGGGGGGAGGGAGGGAATACGGCAAATTGACCCCCAAGAAAGGGTCCTGCAGGTCTTGGCAAGAGGCTGTGATATAAGATCTTCTGCCAGAAGAGGACAGTGGTGCCTCTGTTTTGTTTAGGGATGCACTAAGAGGGATTTAAAGGGTTCGAGTTTCCTCTTTGCTCTTAAAAACACCCAATTCAACACCCACAGCAAGGTCTGATGGGGGTCGGGGCTCTTGCATGACCCCTCGGGATGTGGACACAGATGCTCGAGGGGAACATCAGCTGCAGCAGGTCTGGGCTGCAGGGAGGGAGCAGGGATGAGTTGCAATGAGAACTGAGCCTCACCTTTGGGGGGAAAACTTTCACCTCAAACAAAATAGGATTTGCTGGACTGATTTGGAAAGATGAGGAGGGAGCTGCTTCAGTTGTTGCCATCACTGTTTTGGGAAGAGACAGTTTGTTCATAGACTGAATATTACTCTGCCTGCAGAGAAACCCCAGAATAGCAACACCTACATATCAATATTAATTTAAATATGATATTTATAGGCATGTTGATAGGCATATAAATCTCACATAACTACACATGAAGTGGGTATTCAAGCCCTTCCCTGTGTCTCAACATATTTTCCTAACCCCAAGCTGAATTTATCTGAGCCCAGAGGTGAGATCTGCCCGTGGCAGAGGGGCTGGCACAGCCTGCCAGGGAAATTCCTGGCTGGGAATTATAAAGGTGAGAATTTAAGCAGGAATCTGCCAGATCCCACTCATGCCCTGGCGTCCTGCTCTGGGGAGGAAGGTGAGGGTGGGAATACAGGCAGGGACTCTTCTGCTTCCAAAAATCACCAAATGTAGGGATTCAGGAGTAAAATGTCCCAGGGATTTGGCAGCACCTCTGAGGTGCTGCAATAAGAAATTGAGTCAAAGTTGTTTCATGTGGTGAACCTCAAATCTGTCCATATTTATCTAAAAATCATTCATCACAGGGTGAAAAGCCAGGATTGTCCCACAAGTGTTTCCTCAGCGCTGCTTCTCCAGAGCAGGGGGAGAAGAGACTCCTGGTGGTGGACTCCAGTGTTCGGATGCTGCAGGAACTGGGAAGGTCCCGTTTCCCCGTCAGGTTGCTGCAAAAAACTCACTTTTCTGCTGGTTTGGAGCTCAAAGAGGCTCATCAATCTTCATTACTGTGATGGAGGAAGGGCACAAAAGGCAAAGATCCCATTCAGGAAGGGTCTTGGTGGAGATGAGCCTTCCCAGCATTTTCCCTAAATGCAGTTTTCTGTCCTCAAAGGTCAACCCTTGCAACTCAAAAACTGAGAGGACTCCCCAAGCTTGGCAGATCCATGTGACAACCTGTCACATCCCTCTCCATCAGTCCCCTCTGCAGCCACGCTCGGTTAAGCAGAAATGATGGGAAAAGGCAGGAGTCCCTTCTCCCTCCTTCAGTCATTCCCACCGTTTCTGTGATGTTTAAAACTTCCCGTGGCTTCTCAGTGGGTACAAACCTGCAGTGATGCTCCTGGAAGTTAAGGCGGGACAGGATTGCTCTGGAAATTTTACCTTTTTTGGGGTAAAACCCACCCACTCAGCACCAAGCAAATCCCTTGGGCTGGGAGACATTGCCCTCACTCTTAAACATGAATAAAATCATCAGGAGCTCTTGGACACTGAATTGTCCATCACCGCACAGCCTTCCTGGGGCAAAACATTTTAAATAAGTGTTTGATGAAATGTTTATTTTAAAATGATGATGATGATTTTAAATTATGGAAAAAAGAAAACATTCAGCATTTTTCACTAACTCCAGGTGGCCCCTGAGGAGCACAACCTCCCCTCTACCCCTCCATCCTTCCTCCCGCTCCTCCCAGCCCAGCCGGAATCACCACATCTCCCCTTCTCACGGCGTGTGCCTCAAAATGAGTCAGGAAAAGTCGCTGCTGTAAAACAAACCAGCCCACAGAAATCCACCTCTGCTCATCCCTTCCATTAACAATCCCTCCTCTCCCTCCTGGGATCCTGCAGGGGAGGAGGATGAGACAGGAGCTGCCAGAAAACTGTCACAACATCCCCAGCACCGCTGCATGTGAAATACGGATCCGCTTCCTCCGACAGCCACATCCTGCCTTTGATTCCTGTCTAACAACCTAAACTCAACCCCTTTCCCTGCTCTAAGCTCTGCCTCACCTCACTCACGTGCTCAGACCCGAGACCAGTACAGAACTGGCTGCCCCAGTAAGACCAGCAGCCCCAGAGATGGTCCCAAACTGGCTTCCCTTTGCCAAAGGTCATTCCCTAACCTCAGGTAGATGGAGCTGCTCGTCAGATTATTCCTCACTCCTGAGGTGCCCAACTAACCCACAGCCATGGGAGGCTCCAGATTCCCTGAGAATGCAAACCAGCAGGGTTCCCTGGTGTTTGGACCAGGAAATCTGGGTCCAAATCTAGGAACTGGGTACAGAATAGGAAGGGAAAGGTGATGGTGCTGGGCATCTTGTTTGACACCAGACCCAGGACTGGTTGCTGTGGAGAATATGCAGGAAAATGGATATTGTGTGAACATTTCTGTGAACAATCCATGAAGCAGTTCCCAAGAGAAGCAGGCTTTTGTCTGCATATTTCAGGACACTAGCAAAGGAACAGTTCATAGCTTGGAGGCGGGGTCTCATCTGTACCTGCTCATTAAAAGGAAAGCTGCAAGTCCTCCCAAGTTCCTCTGGAAAGAATCCATGGGGTGGACTTCAAGCAGAGCTAATTAACACCAATGAACTGTGGAGCTTAGATCACCTGAACATGGACAGTTTGAGTTATCCAGTCATTTTATAAAATCATATAACTGGAAAACACAGACTGTGTAAATATAGGACCGTGTGTGTAATAAAGTGCACCTTCTACTGCTGATCACAAAGGTCTGTGTGTTGTGCCTGTGCTCCTTCGCCTTTAGGTTGCAGCCTCCTCCCTTCCCATTCCCCACTGCTTCCCTAAGGAAGGGAAAAGGAGTGATGGAGATGCTGGACCATTGAGGAAGATGCTGGACCAGATGCTGGACCATCCACAGAGATACTGGATCATCCATGAAGATGCTGGACCACCACTGGAAGATGGGGAACTGTCGCTGAGGGTTGGCCCATCCTCTCTGTCCCACAGATCCCAAGCGGAGACAAATCCCTGCAGAAAGCACATATCCTTGGACATGTAGCATAGGAAAGCTCTGGAAGTATCATCCCATCCCTGTCCTTCTCCATGGTCATTCCCATAGTATCTAGGGGTAGACAAGCCTGTGTTCACACCCATAAAATAGCAAGATGAACTGCTTGGAGAGCTGAATTTGGGAAGCCTCCACAAGCAATTTCCAAGTGGGAAATAGCTCCCTGGGAAATAGCCCTGCTGGGATTAAAGAGAATCACTCCTTTTGATCCTTTCCAACATTAGCTGCCCCATGTCAACCCCTGTCCTGACTCAGCCCTGCCACCTGACACCATCCTCCCAACTCTGGGGGGCTTCTTAGAAAAGACTTTAAAGCAAAAGACTAAATCTGTTACCCCAAATGGAAAAAAATTACTGAAGTTGGGAAGGCAGAGGTTGGCTCTGGGGAGCTCACAGCACGAGACCTCCTTGAATCCCACATCAAACTTCTATCTGCCTCTGCTTTGGGCAGAGGGACAGCCCTCAGCCTGGGCTCCCCTCCATCCTCACTGGAATAGAAGGTCAAAATAAGAACTATTTTTCTTGGAGCCAGCGATGACTAACTCTCCTCTGGGAGCAAGGAAACAATTACACGTCTTTCCCAGGGAAGGAAGAGCCCTTAATTATGAGGCTGGGCAAAGCCTCGGTGTAACCTTTGGAATTTCTCTCCTCCTGGCATCTCATTTCTCCATCCACTATGTACAAATGATCCCTCTCTTCCACCCCTACAGGACGACACAGCCCTCGCTGGGACACCTCTGTGGGATTAATTCCATGGAATCATTTCAATTTTTTTTCTTACTGTGGCTGACTAAATTCTTAGGGAAGCCCCAGAGGTGGTTCACTTGTGGACAAACAGGGAAATTCTGCTTTCCAAATCTGTAAAACTCCTGGGAATCCTCTGTTTGCAGGCTGATGGTTCTCACCGGGCATGAAATCAGGGATGCTCCATAAGAACCCCCAGATTTTGGGATGCAGGCATCCAAATGCTGCTTTTAATTTCCTCCTGGGGGAGGTCTGCAAGGAAACACCTTCCAAGAAAAAGCTAAAAAATCATAATGAAGACACACATGGGTTACCCCAGGGATCAAATCCCCACAGAGACACACATGGGGTATCCCAGGGCTGATGTGTGTCTCCATGGGATCCCGCGGCAGGGATGACTTAGGAAGGGAGCTTTTGAAACAGGGCAAGGATTAAAAAAGTTACTTTAGACGAAGACTCAGGACCTTGCCCTAAGAGATGCACTGTCTTAAACTGGAAAAACAAGCTTCTAAAGATTAGCTGACCAAAGGAATCCCTCCCATTGTGTTACAAGAGAGATAACATAGAGAGTGGGTATTCATAGAGATAAGAAAGTACCGAGTCAGAATGAGTCAGGAGGTTTTTATCTGCAAATGCAGAGAAAAGGTGAAGAAAACAACCCCTTTGAGGCTGAAGAAACAGGAACGACCCAAAAACCTCCCCAAAAGATGACTTCACCCCAGGCTCCGCCCAAACCCCGCCTACTATGACTATTATAATTAGCTATCCAGACCTAATGAATATGTATGTGCAACTGTTGTAACCCACCCCGAAACTGTATAAAACCCCTGACTTTACACTGGAACTTTAGAACATCTTTGTCCGACGCGAGTCAGGGAGCTCTCCAACGTCGTATCCAATAAATACCTCTGCTGCTTCAGGATAAAACACTGTCTTTGAGCAGTTTTTCCGTGCTATTTTTGGCATCACTTTTAGGATGAATAATGGGAAAACACCTCTGGAGTTTTGAATGGGAAGAAACAGGCTTCTCCCTCGCCTTGGCAGCCCCATGGGGTCCAACCATGTTCCACGCTGCAGCAGGAGCTG
This sequence comes from Formicarius rufipectus, assembly GCA_013399695.1. Classification (NCBI taxonomy): domain Eukaryota; kingdom Metazoa; phylum Chordata; class Aves; order Passeriformes; family Formicariidae; genus Formicarius; species Formicarius rufipectus. Next base: position 85,019 of record VXAU01001778.1, on the reverse strand, counting down.
TCTCCAGGCTTCCCACTCCTCCTAATGCTGCTCCAGGAAGGATTTGTGGACTCTGCAGGGCCGCAGAAGCCCTAAAACCCCATTTAAATTCTGCTCTCACGGGAGATGGTAAAAGAAACAGAGCTGCAAATCCAACAGGCTCATTCCACGCCCCTGCTGCCAGCAAGGAACAGGAGAGAGCCTGGAAAGCTGGAGAGGGATGGATCCTCCCGCGGTGGGAATCAGAGGAGCCGAGGGACAGGGATGTCCTGTGGGAATCAGAGGAGCCGAGGGACAGGGATGTCCTGTGAGAATCAGAGGAGCCGAGGGACAGGGATGTCCTGTGGGAATCAGAGGAAGGAGCCGAGAGCCAGGGATGCCCGGTGGGAATCAGAGGAGCCGAGGGACAGGGATGTCCTGTGGGAATCAGAGGAGCCGAGGGACAGGGATGTCCTGTGGGAATCAGAGGAGCCGAGGGACAGGGATGTCCTGTGGGAATCAGAGGAGCCGAGGCACAGGGATGTCCTGTGGGAATCAGAGGATCTGAGGGATGAGGGTGTCCTGCATGTTCCAAAGCACCGCAGTGCTGGCACAGTGAGATGGGCACTGCCTTCCTTCCATCTGCACTGGGAATTTCTGGGATGCAGGGTGACTGGGAGGCTGCAGCGCTCTTCCAAGTGGCCGTACTCGTGAGACTGGTCCACCCCCAGCGTTATTTGGATGTAAACAAGGTGCCACCAGCTTAAGAACAAGCCCCAACCCCCTGAAGAGGAGACTCAGGATTGTGGATTCTCTTTCCCACTTTGTTTCACCCCCACTCCTCCCGTCCAAACACACGGACTTTTTGTCACCTGATCCTCTTTAGATCCAAAATGGTGTCAAATTTCATCTGCAGGCTGGTGGGAGTCACTCCTGATGGGGAGAAGCTGCCAGGGACAGAAAGACAAAGAGGATTTTCCAGCACCCTTTTGCAGAAAAGCTTTGGAACACTTATTTCTGCCTCGAGGGTGTGATTGAAGTCTTTGAGTCCCCAGAAAAAGTGTCTTGCAGGGGGTTTTGTTATGCTTTCTGTGATCATCCCTGGGGAAAATTGCTTGGGAATGAGCAGGAGTATAGAGGGATTTGCAGCAAGGACAGCATTACCTGGAGGAAACTGCTCCCTTTCAAGCCACACGTGTGGGTTACAAGACCACTGGTGCCCAAACGAGAATATAAATCCTTTGGACTTCACTTCTTGCTCAGGGATACTCCAGGTCAAGCCTGGAACAGGATATCCATCCATCCATCCATCCATCCCTCCATCCATCCCTCCATCCATCCATCCATCCATCCATCCATCCATCCATCCATCCCTCCCTTCCTCCATCCATCCATCCATCCATCCATCCATCCATCCCTCCCTCCATCCATCCATCCATCCCTCCATCCATCCCTCCATCCATCCATCCCCCCCTCCCCCCCTCCATCCATCCATCCATCCCTCCCTCCCTCAATCCATCCATCCATCCATCCATCCATCCATCCATCCATCCATCCATCCATCCATCCATCCATCCAT
>VXAU01001778.1:61683-83203 GCA_013399695.1 Formicarius rufipectus | reverse complement strand
TCCATCCATCCCTCCATCCATCCATCCATCCATCCATCCATCCATCCATCCATCCATCCATCCATCCATCCATCCCTCCCTCCATCCATCCACGGGGCCTCTGAAGTGCTCTGGAATGTCAGCAGGGCCCCGTGTCCTCCCATGCACCACTTAGACGTGGAAGAGGGAAAAATCCCTCTGACATCGGTGCCAGGTTCACCTCCCCGTGCCCAGACTGTGCCCACTCTGTTTCCCCAGGACCACCAAGACTCTCCCACTCCACCTTCCCTCCCCACATTCCCAGCCCATCCTCGCCAGAGGAATCCTCCCTGCTGAACACAACAGCCTCTGCCAAGATAAAAGTGAAACTGTGAATAATTCATGGCTCAATCTTTTTTACCACCGTCTGCTGTAAATATTTAAATAGCTCCAAGATGTCTGAGTTGAAGTTCAGGAGGAGGAACCTGAGCAGCCACTCCAGCTCAGGGAGCAGCACCACGGAGAGGGGCAGCTGGGATCGGGGCATAGGGAGGGTGGGAGATGTCCTGGAGATGGGAAGGGGACATCCTTGTCCCTGAGGCAGGGATAAGAGAGCCTTAGGGGGAAAGTTGATTTATTTCACCCTAAGAAACAAATATCCAAACCTTTCTGGCAATCCAAGTTCAGAAAGGGACATATTCCCCCTTTAGGATATGCGGGGACATGGTTCAGCTCTCCTCTCCTCTGCTGCCATGCCCTGGCTCAAAACCTCAGTGGAATTTCACTGGAATTTCTCATTGCCAAAAAAATGATCAGCAAATTCTCTTTCCCCTGGACTGCAGGTCCCTGGACTCTGCTCTCCTCCTGGAAAACAAGAGAACAGTGTCTGACATTAAACCAACCTGTGATCCTGAGCCAGTTCCCAGCTCCCAGCCCAGGCATAAGGAGATTATTTACCTAATCCCAGTGGATTGGGACCATCTGGGCGCTCACTGCAGGAACCAAGAAACCCCTCCAGGGACAAACCCCATCCCAAAAGTGGGTTTGTTTTATTTTTGTTTGCGATATATGGGAGAACAGCACATCCCTGGGAAGCTGCTGAGTGGCCAGATGTCTCCTCTTGCTTCAGCATCTCTTTGGTGTTTCCCAACACTTCCCACAGGGAATGACTTGGAGCAATTATTGCCACCATGTCTCCAGAGATGGGGACTCCTGGATCCTCCACTGATGTGTTCCATGGCCACCTTATTCCTTCACATCTCTCCAGGGCTCTGCTTCAAGACCCTTTTGGGGATGTCCTCAGCTGCTGAAAGGAAGTTTGGACATTTTCCTCCTGAAGATTTAAGTGGTTTTCACAGGATTGGGGTTTTTTTTCAACTTTTCAAGAGCAGTTTTAAAAGCACCAAGTGGTTTTCACTCTTCATTGCTCCCTGACCAGCATATGAAAACATTCTTGTTGTGCTTTTTGTCCTCCTCCCAACGAGACTCTGGTTGCAAATTCCCTCACCATACTCCAGTGAAAAGGTCAAAAAATAACCCAGGAGTGGTTTTGGTCTTGCTCCACAGCCTTGTGGGATGTCCCAGACACTGGGCTGTCACCAGCACCTCCCACTCGTGCCACTCCTGAGATCTACAGCTCCACCACCATGGAGGCTTTGTGGTCACCCTTGGACAAAAACCAGGTTCAAGGTACCTCCATGGAGCCTGACTCTTTAATCCCTTTTTTAAAGACAATTCCTGGTATGGAAACAAGTGGGAATTGTGTTAAACTGAAAGAAAATACATTTAGTTTGAATATCAGGAAGAAATTCCTCCCTGTGAGGGTGGGCAGACCATGGCACAGGTTGCCCGGAGAAGCTGTGGCTGCCCCATCCCTGGAAGTGTCCAAGGTGAGGTTGGACGGGTCTTGGAGCAATCTGGGATAGTGGAAGGTGTCCTTGTCCATGTTAGGAGATGGAACTGGATGATCTTTAATGTCCCTTCCAACCCAAATCAGTCTGGGATTCTATGGACCAGCTTTCCCACCTCTGCAGACTGTTTGTGGGGGTTGGTCGGTTGGTTTCCCTCCCTGGAATCAGAGTAAATGAAGAACTTGGGTCACCAAAATAGTTTGCAGTTTGAATATTTGAATGAGTGTTGCTCTTCAGTCAAATATTTAACTCAGTTTTAACCTTTTAAATGCTTTTTCTCCACCAACTTAACATTTGAAACAGAAATGATGCTGTTTTCTCAACGGGATGCTTTGATAACTTCGAGCCTTTTTTTCCTCATATTCATTCCCAAGGCAAGACACTAATCAAAACAATATGTTTCCCACAACAGTAGCAACAACAAAAGGCTTTGAGTCAATGAGTCATCATTTTTCTATGGGAAAAAAAAGAAAAGAAAAAAAGAAACATTTTCCCAGTTCTCTGCTCAGGAATGGCACAAACCTCCACATCAAACTCTGCAGCCATGGTGGGTCCTGGCCAGATGTGGAGATTCTTGGGTGTAAGTGCAGGTTCAGATTGTCTAGGCAGGATTTCCTCCTTCCTCTGAGGTTGATGGAAAGATCTACAGCCTTTGAGACATCGTAGACTTTGCCTCGTTGGGTTATTCCACCCACCCCCAGAGATTTTGGAGCCTCCAAAGGGTAAAGAGAGCATGTAGATAAACTAAGCACTGAAGAGTTGATCAGCTGGAGGTGTTTTGCCAGTTCTTGGTTGTTCTTCCTACATCAAAGAATGAAAATAGAGGGAAATGTCCATGTGCAGGGGAGGATTTTATAAATCTGTATGGATTGAATCACACCATGGTGAGACCTCCCCCACTTTCAGGCCATGGATTGCATCGAGTGTGGTTGAATCCACGGGCAGCTCAGATCCCACTCCGTGGGACCTGGACCTCTGAGGAGGCTGAAAATGTCCCCAAACCCCAAAATATGGGTTCCAAAGCCACTGGGCACAAGGACATCAGCTGTGGGGCTTCACTGCACAAGAGGTGGGGCGAGGTGGAGCCTGTGAGGTGCTGATGCCAAGGGGACCCAGGTGGCTTCAGAAAAACAGAGAAAGAGAAAGAAAGGGGATCAAAAAACAAGAAAAAAAATTTAAAATGGAGCTGAAAGCCCTGGCTGATCAATTTTCCACAGAAGGCCATTGGAAACCTCGAGGGTTCACTCTGTACTAAGTGGTTTATAGATTTCCTCTAAATAAGAAGATGCAGCCACTGGTGAGCCACATCAGGAGGGTACAACTCTGGTGTCCGGGGACTGGGAACAGAGTTTGGGACTGCTGGGCTGGTCCCTTCCTGCTTTCTCCTCCAGAAAGCACATTTAGCAGGGATTAGTGGGGAGAGACCCCCCAGGAAATGCTCCTTCCCCCTCAGTGCAGGGGGATGGGGTTTGAAAGCCCACACAGGACATCAAACCCTTTTTTTTCCCTTGAGGATTTGCACAAGTCCTTCCAGGGTGAAGAAAAGGGGCAGAACATGCTTTCCTGTGGGGCACAGGGCCAGGCTGAATTGTGGGCATGATCCTGCCTAAACGTACCCCCCACTTTGCCCCAGTGGTGACCCCAGAGTGGGCACATCCATCCCACCAACACCTCCCCATCCTCCCACTCCAGAGGCCTGGAATGGCATCCCAGGGGTGAATGGGTGAGCAAGGACAAAACCAGCCTACAGTCTAAGCCAAAGTGCGATCAAAGGTGGAGAGATGCTGGTACCTCATCCCAAGGAGATTTGTGCTCTGGTACTGTCTGGAAAAGTTTGGAGAAGTTTCCACTTAGCCCAACAAATGGATGAGGGGGAGAGGCCTGGAGTGGGAGGGAAGGGACTGATCAATCCACTCATCGTTTATTTATGAGAACAGCAGGAGGGAGCATGAGCTACAGGCCTGGCAGGAGGATTTGGGAGGCAAAGTCTTATCCAGAGGGTTGGATCGATAGGGAGAAGAACCATATGAGACTTCTTGTCTCTCCCATCGGAAATCTGCACATCCTTCCCAATGCTTTTAGGAACTAAGGAGGAAGTCACTAAAAAACAAGTGGCTTTGCTCCAGGGTGGCAACATCACCAGGACATGCTGAGGACATTCCTCACTCCTGAGACACTTGGATTCAGCCTCATCTCTCTGCAGATGCCTCACCAGGTCCATTGCAATGTCTTTTGCTCCTCTGTTGGATATAGAAATCCTGTTGTAGTCAGGTCTGGTGGAGAGGACACATCTACTTGGCTTGGGGATGTGCAACCAAGAGGCAGATCCCATGGGAACAGCCTTTAGCCAGTATTAAGAGAACAAGGAATAGGATACCCTGAGAAAGAACATCTGGTAGCTCCTACTCAAGAGTCAGCATGGAAACATCCAAAATTCCTCCAGGAAGAATCTGGGTTCTCCCATGGGATCCAAAGGGTTGAGCCTCCCCATTCCCATGGGACTTGGGTACCTACACGCTCACCATCACCCCTTGCAGCAAAACCTACCCCTCAATGAAGCCAGGAAAGCAGGACTGGGATCTCCAGGTATTTTAAGGTCCACTAGCTGGCAGTGTAAGGCCTGAGCTTCCTCAGGAATAAAACTGTAGCAAATCCAGGAACATGTGCAGGATCAGGGCACCAAAGACATGGCAGAAGGTGCTGGGGCTTTGGCAGCTCTGGGAACCAAAAGCAGCCTGAGTTGTGCAGCTGGTGATAAACCAGCTCAGTTGCCCAGAAAATCCCGCACTGACCTGTCCCAAAGCCCTGCTGAGCCTTTCGTTGCCATGGGTGGGACTTGGTGCTCCTCTGGGTTCCTCTTCAGCACCAGAAACCAGTGCTGTGAGCAGGGATGACTCGAGGGATGACTTGTACTCGGTGTGGGGAAAGATGGAACCTCTGGGAACATGGAACTCCTTGACTCATCTCCTCATCTCTCACACACATGGAGCCATTCCCAAGAGAACTTCATGGAGTCTTGTTGTCCAGAGCACCATCACAGTCCACAGAGAGACATTCCCCACATCCACCACCAATGTCAATGCAGATAACTGCCTTTAGGCAGAGAAGCAGCACCACGAAATTCTCGTTTCTCTGCATTCCCAGTGAAAGGATTCAGTGAAACATGCTCAGCTGGGCCACAGATGAGAGAGATGGCACCCAGCACAGCCACCCCACTGTCCCCAAGGTGCCATCACTAAGGCCAGTGGCACCCACAGTGTTGTGTTTGATGGCCATTCAACACGTCTTTGCTTGGCAAGAGTTTTCCTTGGAAAACCACCCGGCCGAGGTGTGAGCAGGCACAGTTCCACCACGGCAGATGGCCCAGGCAGCCGGGAAAACACATCCCAGCACGCCAAAGGCACAAAAAGAGCATGCAGAGGGGTCTTCTCTCTCCTCTGTAGACACTGGAGGCGGCAGCTGAGAGAGCACAGGGAAATGTTCTTATGGCTCCGCTGTGGAAATATGGATCCAGGCCTGGAGCTGGTGGTGGGAACTGATTATGGCCACGAGAACCCCAGATCTCAGCACTGCTCTGTCTGGGGGTGTATCAAAACTATCCCATCCCACACATCCTACAACAGGTCGTAACAAGGGTCTTCCACGTGCCCTGGAAACCCGAGTGGCACTTGAAAGTGAAGCATCTTCAGTCCATCCGAGCTTGTTTCCCTGACTCCTTCCACCATAAATGCAGAAACCCAGGTTCTTTCCAGGCTTTCCTCCCCTTGCCCCAAGGCAAAGGGATAAATTAAGCAGGATGAATCATGTGGAGGAGTTTCTCTGCTGACCGTAACAGGGCTCCCAGCACTGAGACCGAGTGGAGAGTCCTCCTGGGAACGCCTCTGTGAGACATCCCCCCAGGAACCAGCCTGATGGGAGCCCAGTTCCAGTGCTCTTCATTCTCAAGGAGCACCACCAGGGTTACAAATCATCCCCTCCTGGCCACAGGGTCAATCTCTGGGGTCAACACAGGGCATGGAGCTCCTCCTGGCTGGGAGGAGGGTGGGGAGGGGGTAGAGGACAGAGATCGATAGGACAGTCATCTCTCTGCACATCAGCAGCCTCTTGGAGTGTATTTAATCCACTAAAACACATTCCCCCAATTTTCTATTTATGGCAAATGAATGTCTAACCCTCGAGCTTTGTGCTGAGCCAGCAGGTCTGCGGGTTCTGCTCCCACTTCAGCAAGGGAGAGGACGAGCAACCAGGAGCACCATCTCACTGCAGAGCCCAGTGGAGACACCCCTGAGTCCCTGCCAGGGACAAACCGTCCCCTGGCAATCCCACTTACCCTGAACAGAACAAAAACAATGCCTTGTCACATCTAAAAGTGCCTCGGTGTCTCTTTTTGGAGCTCTCAGGCCTTGTTTTCTCCTTGTCACAACTCCCACCATAGTCATAGTGCCCCATCTTGCCTTGAAACCACTTGAGTTAAACCTGTGGGTCATTTTCCTCTACAGCACCATCCTTAAGGCTGAACTAGGGCATGGGGGGACCTCAAATGAGTGCTCACTGGGATTTAATGGGTGTATTTGTGTCTCCATGCATAAGTCCTGTGGATGTGGAACAGTTTAGGGTACCCACCTGCCAACCAAGACAACTCGCCAATGCTAAAGCAGCCAAATGGCAAAGGCAGCTGAAAACCTGAGTCCCCACAGGCAGAGGAGGGGCCCAGGCAAAGGCTGAGCTCACTGTGACCCCCCAAGAGAATCAGCAGTTCCTGTGCTGACCCACATCAAACACAGGCTCCCTCCAGTGCAGGGTGAAGCTCAGCAGCACCCAGAAGCACCCTGGGCCCCAAAACAGAGGAACAAGCACCAGCTGCCCTCGGGCTGGGCTTCTGCTGTTTTCCAAGCAGTATTTCCACCTGGACAGTGCATGAATCCAGCTCACCTTCCAGCTCCTCCTTGCAAAGAGATGCTGCAGGCAGCAGGAATGCAGGGATAGATCTTCTCCAAAGAGCCTGCAAGGATGGAGCTGCTGCTGCTCCGGGGTCAGCCCCAGGTGGCTGAAGCCTGAGCATCCTCAGGGTGATGGTGGAGGGCAGCTGATGTCACCTGCTGGCCCCCAGCCAGAGCAGGGAGGGAGGCCAGAGGACAATTTGTGCTGTAGAGCTGTGCCAGGGAGCTTGTCAATGCCCTTTTTCTCCATCCTTGTGCCTCCTGTGCGGTCCAAACCCCTCCAGGGTGGCACAGCAAGTGACCTTGCCCAAAGACCTCACATCTCTTCCCACCCTGGGAAGGCTCCCACTCACATGAATGTCCAAATGATCCACTGCTGCTTTCATTGCAGGTGGAGTGGGAATGCTGGCAGGGGTGGGAGGGAGGGGATGTTCATGGAGAGGGATTTTTCAGGACCACAGCTCCCAGCACAGGGAGACTTTTAGAAGCTGAAGAGTCACTAAAATGCCACTGGGGGCTGAGCAGACAAGGCCCTTGCCCTTCAACCAGTTAAGCTGCAGAAAGAGTTTCTGCACTGCCTGTTCTCCTCTGCTTGAGTCGCTGCAGACAGACCAGACATCTGAATCTCCTCTTTCCTAAAGCACTTTAGAGCTCCTAATGAAAAGCACTGTGTGAGGGCCATGGAACAGCAGCACCAGAATAATAATAGTTACTCTCCATGCCTCCTTCTTGCCAGCCTTATTGGATGCCACAACCTTTTTTTCTGTCTGTCTTTGTGAAATTAAGCCCTGTTGTTGGGGTTTTTTCATCCTTAAGAGTTTCAGGGCATTACAGTAACTCAAACCCTTTAAAAACATTTGTGAATAAAGTGCTTTAGGTTGCCTGGCTGGGAGATGTTATACAAGTGCAGAGCATCCTTCTTTCTGACTTGATAGAGGTCCTTCAGGGTTAAATCCTCCTTCTGTCTTTTAAAGAGCAGAAATAACCAGCCTGTGAATGTTCAAGTGCATCAGACTAGTCTGGAAATGGAAGAAGTTGCAGCCATCTGTGTGGTTGCTGGAGAGAGGCCAACAGCCAAGGGGAGCCTCAGCCCTCCATCCCTTGGAGGAGCCAGTATCCCCATGGAGTACACTGAGCCCAGGTGACCCCAGCAGATCAAACTGCTTCGTTTTAGACATCTGAAGCTGCAAAAACAATTTCCAGCCCTTCTCCTTTTCCTTACACCTGCCCAGCCCTCCCACAGGGATAAAATATGAGATTTGGAGCAAAGTGGTGGGCAGACGGCTGCTGAAGCTAGTTGGAAAGGCAAGAGCCATGATCCATCTTCCCTCCACCCTTTCCACTCTCCCAGCCTGATTTTGGGCTTCCCACGACTCAACATCCAGGACTTGGAACCAGGTTCCCTCACCTTCCTCTACAGCAGCCAGAGCAGGGTGAGGCTCCTTCCAGATGGGATCCAGCTGCCTGCAAACATTTCCCTGGGGATGAGAGGGCTTCAATCTAGAAACAGCTGCCCAGAGACCAGTAAACACCTTTGTTTCTTGGGTCATGATTCTGGGATTGGTGGAACCTCGCCGTGGCCATGTCATCTCACGGAATCACAGAATGGTTTGGGTTGGACAGAACCTTTAGTATCCTCTTGTTCCGAATGCCCCCCTGCCATGAGATCTCTGATGTCCTGCTCAAGGAGCACCTGGGAGTTTAGCTGATCCATCCAATGAATCCCTTTGTAAACTTGGACAATACAGGGCTGTATCTGCTGTTACTCCTTCCACAACTCAGAAATTTTATTATCCTCCAGGCCAAAGCTGGCAAAGCTGCGAGATAAACATGCTATTTCTGCCCAGGATTTCTGCAGCTGCCTACAAGCATTTGCAGCTACTTTCTAGTTATTAAAACTCAGCTATGAAGAGCTGTGCTCCTTCAGCAGAGATTTGCCTTTAATTAGCCAAGGATAAAAGGACAGTGGAAGACAACCCCTCTCCTAAGCGGAAAAGGCTCCGCTCTCAAACGCTGCGCCGTCGGCGTTTCTGTGGAGGCAGGGAGCAGGTGCCTGGCAGAAACGATTTGTTCTGCTTCCCTTCCCCGCCCCAAACCTCCACCTCTTGCTGGGTAAAAAAACCCACAAAAAACAAACGACCCTTGGGGCCTCATCCTGCCCAGTGCCTGCAGATTTAAGAGGAGGGAGATGTGGGAGGGAGGTCACAGATGCGGGGGCAGCTGGTGGGTTGTGCAGAGCTGGTCTCCGTGTGGATGTGAGGAGCAGGATGACCTTGGAGTCTCCGTGTGGATGTGAGGAGCAGGATGACCTTGGAGTCTCCGTGTGGATGTGAGGAGCAGGATGACCTTGGAGTCTCTGTGTGGATATGAGGAGCAAGATGACCTTGGCATCTCCGCCTCCCCAGACCCTGGCGCTGTTCTTGCAGGGAGCTGGTTTTGGCTGCATTGAAGAAGCAGCAAAGCAAACTCAGAGTTATCAGTGGCCCTGGGGTTTCTCTGCCAACCCTGCAGCTGCAGTTCCCATGCTCTTGGGTGCCTGTGAACTCTGAAGCAGCAGCTTCCTGAAGACTCGTCCATGGAGTAGCAGAGAATTCTGGCATGGATCAATGAGCCCAGCTCCTGTGCCCAGCCAGGGTCAAGAGTGAGCTTTGCCCCAGGGACAGCAAAGCACAGAGGGCAGAACAGAGGCAAAGCTTCTGTTGAGCTCTCAGGGAACCTTCGAGACTCCCTGGACTCAGATTCTCCCATTATTTTTTTAGGATAAAAACTTGAGGCAGTTTCACCATGGCTCTTCCCCAGCATAGAGAGGCACAAAGCACCAAGAAATCCAAGTATCTCTGGGATGGGAAGGTGCCATTGGTGTATATCAAATATTTGGGTAGAGCTGGCTTTAATCCTTGGATCTTATTTGTCTGCCCTAATGCTTTGGAGATGTGGGGCCTCAGCAGAGTCAGTTCTGACTCTGTAAAATTCACATTCATGTTCAATACATCCAAATTTGCTTTTCTTTGCTTAAAACCCTCCTTCTTCCAACTCTGGATGCTATTCCACGGTGCAGAGGAGAGCTCTGCTCCCAGGAATAGGTATTTCAACACCCAGCATAAATGCAAAGGAGAGAGAAGAAGGAGCAAGGAGGAAGTGGGAAGGAGAAAGAGAGATCTGGCCTGATTTACAGAGTTGTGGGATAAATGAGCATTTTGGAGCTGTGCAAGCTGTGCAAGCTACAAACCTTTGCCTAGAGGTTACCCTGTGCACACACCCACCCTTGCAAATTTTGTGTTCCCAACCTCCTGCTTAAGGCTCTTTGGAATCACCAGCACTGCAGCAGCAATGGTTCAACTCAGCACCAACTCCCACCCGAGTCCCACCACCCCAAGCACCCACAGAGCATCACCAGGAGAGCAGCAACATCTCAAGTGTGGGATCATTTTGCCTTTCCTACTCTCAGTATCTCACTTAATGGCCTTCTTACAGCTCCAGTCTGGGAGGTGCTTTCAGGATCCAAGTGCCCACTTTGCCAAATGGAGGTGGACTCGCTCGCAGCTAAAAACTTCTGCTGGGCCCTGGGGAACATGAGATGGGCTGTAATGGGGTTTGAGCATCCTGAGCTTTCCAGGAGAAGGAACACAGGTAGTGCTTTCTTGGCACTTGAATCCTTGTCTTCCTGGATGGAAACAAGCAGGATTTAGAGGGATTCAGCCCCTCAGCTGGGAGAGGAGCTTCTGCAAGTGTGTGCACTGTGGTCTTCCTGTGATGGGGAGCATCACTGCGCCACTTTGCAGGTCTCTGACTTATGAGCTCCAGAGTGAATCCATGAGGAATTTCATGGGGTTTTGGTTGGCAGAGGTGACACTCAGCAAAGAAAGTGATGGAAATTAGGTCAGTCAGCACAGGCAGAACCAGCCAGGCTGCACTCCGTAGGATCAGCTGCTTTCCACAGTTGGGATCACAGGCTGGGAGAATCCAGTGTCAGGGCAAAAGGGCTGTCCAGGCCTGTGGAGATCTCCCGTAGGATGGGGTGATTCTTCCATCCTCTCCGTGTCTCTTTGGAGGGTGTAAAAGCACAAGCAGCTCAGCTGGGGGAGGAGGCAACGCCTCTAATGGCACCTCCTGCATCCTCAGAGCGTGGCTGGGACAGTGCTGCACGCTGACATTCTGGCAATTTAAAAGAATTCCCGTGTCTACCTCGCAGGCTCCTCCTGCCGTGGCTCCAGAGAGCCTGTGCAGAGCAGGCTGTTCTGCAAACTCCTGGTTCCACTTGGTGTTTAGGTATTGAAGAGCCCACAACCAACAGGACACCAGTAAGGGAAGGGTTTGGCATCTGCCAGAGCTGGCTGGAGCATCTCCTGGGCTTGGGAATGGATCAGAGGAGCATAAACTGGTTCAGTTTTGTGCCCACTTCCACTCGGCATTATGGCAAACACTGACATTTTGCTCGAGGTGCAACTGCTCATAAATACTCTGGTTATTTTTTGTGCACTCAGATGGTTTTCCACACTTAAATGTTCATAATTGGCTGCTCCTCCCTGCCCAAGAGCATCCATCCACAGGTTCAGCCACCCATTTATGCATTTTCACTGTCCTAATATTGAGATTTGCAGTTTGCTGGGGCCTTGGAGGCAGCTTAGGAAGCTGTTAAAAGATGGGGAAACTGAGGCACAGAACGGGACATGACATTGCTGGGCCACACAGTAGCCACATTGACACGAGTGACACTTGAACCCAAAACTCTGAGCCCATACCAGGAGCTCCCCCATGACCAATATGAGGGGATTTGGGATGGTTGAGATGCAGGTTTAGCACTAACCCTTGGTTTACCAGACGGTGCCACTTCTCAGAGCCGAGCAGGACCAGCCCATCCATGGCAGAGGGAGAATCTCTTTGTTCTCTTTGTGTTTCTCCTCCATGCTGTTAAGACAGAGTAGGGGTTCCCTTGGCTCTGCCCTGTGAGAAGAGAAGCCCAGAGCAGCCTCATTGCCCATGAAAGCCATCAGGCAAATGGGCAAGCCCCAAAACACAAGTACCGTGGGCCCCCAATGCCTCCTCTGCTCTTTGTTGCCTCAAGACACTTGTGGGAGAGGAGACAAAACAGCAAATGAAAATATTATTCCAGCTGTTCCCAGAGAATGGCCAAATGAACCATTCCTCTGTGAGATCTAAGGCCATCCTGGAGGGTCCATCCACATTCCCTGCTGGAGACCCTACTAGGGGTATCAGGTTTGTAACTCCACATTGGATGTGCTACCAGCACCATCCCTGTCTTCCAAGAGGGATCCCTTCCAGGAGGGATCACCAGCTTTAAAAAAACCCCAATGGGTACTCACAAGAGCAGGTTTATCTCCCAGTGCCACCCATTCCCTGCATGGACATAGCTGATACCCAAGTTGGAGGAGTGGAGAATGATGAGGAACATGGAGGTGACACCAGTTTCAGCCCCTTTCTCTGGAGCTTGAAGCTGTTTTACAGCAAATCCCATGGGAATGCCATACACACCATGCATCATGCCCATAAGTCCTGGTGTCCATCACCAAGACACATCAGCTCCTCCCAGAGCATCTCCCCTTCCACCAGCCCCTGCAAACTGGCTGATGGTGGAGCACAAATGGATTTTTTTCCGTGGCTCAAATGGATTCTTCCTGTTCTCACAGAAGGTTTAGTTGTAGAGAAAAACATACCAAAAATACAACTGCTTGTCTATTCCTCTCCCACCCTCCACAGAACTGATATCAAAATAACTCCTCAATAATATACATATTTATTTTCTCTTAATTAGTGCTGATATTTACAAAAATTGTGATACTCTGTGAAGAATAAATTATATACACTCATGATAAACCAGACAGCAAATGCTCATTTGGGATATGTATGTACACAGATCTATATACCTATATACAATGGGCAGCCTTATTGACTTGGGGGTCCCCCAGCCCCTTTCCACCTGAGCCCCCAGACACCCCCACACCGTCAATAAGGGCAGGACCGTCTATAAACACTGTGCAATTCAGGTACAGCTGGTGTCTACATTTTTGTCTAGCAAATGCATGGTTAAATGACTTGAAATTCCCACGAGTCCTCCTTTAACAGTTTATAGGCCTCTCTCCACTCCTGGTCCCATTTCTCCCGTAACCATGGAAACAAGAGGTTCAGCTCCAGCATCCTTAGGATGAGTCCTTCTTGGATTTCCTCTTCTTATTGATTTGCTCAAATTAGGCACCACTTGCAGGGTTGATCCAATACCCATTTTTTCCCCTTGCTCTTTGGGGATGACATTGGAGGACAAGAGCACAGTCTCAAGCAATGAAAGAGCAAGTGCAAAGAGATACTTGCAGGCTTATAGGTAGCAGAAAATATTAAAAAATAAGAGTAATTAATAAAAACCCCAAACTCCAAAAGACCAACCCCAAGCTCAGGACAGTCAGGCAGGGCTGGGGAGGGGACGTGGTCTGCTGTGAGGGTCCATGTGTAGACTTTGTGTGGTTGCACAATGTCCAGCAGCTCCTATAAGCCAAACCATCCCCTCTCTGGAGGAAAAACATGGATAAGGAATTCCCCTCTCATCATGCACAACTGAGCTGGGGGGTGTTGTGCCTGGGTGTAAATTAGTGCTGTGCTCCCTGGGATGATTCGCGTCACTGAGTCCCATCCCTCTCCCCCAGGATGGGATGCAGCAGGATCAGAACACTCAGTTCTGAACAGGGGGATGAAATTTGGGCAGCCAAATGCAGCAACATCACAGGTAGACCAAGCCCATAGGGTGCTGCTCACACAGGGCTGGGGAAGGGCAGGGCCCTGGCCAGAAGCTGGGCTTGTGCGGGGGACCCTGGTTCCCCTCAAGGCTCCTGGGAGGGGCAGCAGCTGGTCCCCAACAGGAGGGAGCCACAGCCTTATTTTGGGTGCAGAACAAAATGGTTTGGGGTTGTTTCCTTCTCTCCTCAGCCCCTTTTACCCTGGCAGCACACTGACCAGCTCCCAAAGCTGAGCACCCTCGGTATGGATAACTATTACGGACACCTACCATGGGTAACTGCCCCCATGAATGGAGACAGGGAATAAGGTCTCAAAGTACAGACCTTGAGAGAAGGTTTCAAGGCCAGGTTGGACAGGGCTTGGAGCAACCTGATCTTGTGGAAGGTGTCTCTGCCCATGGCAGGGAGTAGAACAAGATGATCTTTAAGATCCCTTCCAAGTGAAACCATTCCATGACTCCAGGATTAACCTACCCTGGCTCCAAATAGCTAACACACTGGGACCAAAAGCTGCCATAGTTCCAGGGACTTAAAATCCAACCATTACAAAAAATAACCTCAAAACCCTGCCTGCTGCAGCACAGCATTGGCATCACCACCAAATCCCTTCAACTTCTGCTTGGCTTTCCCTGAACAGTCACAGAAATGGTTGTGATGGAACCAAAGTGGGGACGTGAGACTGGGAGGAGGGACAGTGCAAAGCTGCTGATTTG
Source organism: Formicarius rufipectus (assembly GCA_013399695.1). Taxonomy (NCBI): domain Eukaryota; kingdom Metazoa; phylum Chordata; class Aves; order Passeriformes; family Formicariidae; genus Formicarius; species Formicarius rufipectus. The sequence goes on along the minus strand of VXAU01001778.1, from coordinate 68,936 downwards.
CAGAGGCATGCAAGGAGCTGAACGCCACCAGCTCCTCAGGATGCTCCCATTTCCAATGCCAGATCCAGCTCTCCTTCACTTGGACACATCCTCAAGTGTTTTCCAAGCCCTAGAAAAGCTACAAGACTTTGGCCACATTTTCAAGGGCTGACCTAGGAATTATCTGATAACAAAGCACGGCCCTTCCTGAAGTGCCTCCTCCTCAGTCTTTTTCTCTCCTTCTGTGAATTTATGCACAAATATGCCAATATTTATACACCCACATGCCACTCTCATCATGCCAATCCAGAGATCCTTTTTCTTCTTATAGCTCACTATTCAGGTCTGGAGGGCTTGGACACAAAATTTCTCTGCAGAGATTAATTTTCCAATAAAACAGTATCCCACAGAGATCATCCTTTCCTCATCCATTGGTAGTATCCAGCTGGTATTTGAGCCTCACCCCATTGCCCTTAGACTAGATTTTGGAAGATACTAAAGGACTGATGGGTTGCTTGAAGGCTTGGGTGTGAGGTTGGGTGTAGAAGACAACCCACCTTTAATTCCAGCTTTCCATTTCTCCAAAACCATGGCACAAAGGATAAAACTAAAACAGAGGTGCTGTGTCCTCCAGGAGAACTTCCACAAACCAGAGAGCTCCAGTCCTCCATCCCAACCCCGGAGAGAGGCAAGTTTCTCCTCAGGAGGAGTAAAGGAACCAGACCACCTCCGTTGAGTAGCCTCATGCAATGAAACATAGATGGCAGGACCCCACCCTTCCTAGGTCAGCAATTTAACACCCCCCCCACCTTCTGAGCCATTTTGCAGCTCATTTTTCCAGCCTTTCAGAGTCAAGAGCAGGTTGGGATGCTCAACATTTCCACAGAAACAGGCCCAGAGTCTCTAAAACCAAATTCCTTGAGGGAAAAAAAAAAAAAAAAAGAAAAAAAAAAGGAAAAGAAAAAAAAAATCACAGTCTCCTGAAAAACTGGTTCAAGATCACATCAGTGAGTCAGAAGCAAAGCTAGAAATAGCACTAGAGCTCCGACCTGCAGGCACAAATCCCATTAAAAGCTATAGGGGAACTATTTCTCTGTGCAAGGGAGAAATCTGGACCCTTCTGCTTCATGCAGACGGACGGATCCCTCGCAGCCACAGCCCCCACTGACCTTCCCCACCCTCAGCAAACATCTGAGCACTATCCTGGCGTTTTCCCTGTTTTCCAAAGCAGGGCGGCACAGAGCCAGTCTCCCACCAGGGCTAGTTTTGCTCAGGAACATCTGCCAGGGTCAGTGCAGGATCTGTCCCAAGGAAAGGGGCTGGCCCTGTCCTGGGGACAGATGTCAGCTCACATTGGTGACAACGGGAGAGTGGCCTCTTGCTCTTTGTCTTCATTCATCCCTGCAACACATCTCTGAGGCTTCCAAAGGCAGGTGGGACCCTCCGGCTTGGCGAGAGGGTTTGGATGTGACTGTTCCTACTTATGGATTTGCTCTCCACTCCTGCCTGGCCTTAGAAAGCCCACAGGAACACTGTTCCCAAAACACCACCTCCCCAGAGAACATGACCTCCCTCCTCACCAAGGCACAATGGTGTGTGTGGTCCCAACGTGCACCCAAGATTTTGGCCAATCATCCCAAACCATCCCAAGTCCAAAGGCATTAAACAATCAGGCACTTCACAAAGTCTCACCAAGTGCCAGAATCCTCCCCCAAAAAACTTGCTCAGCCTTGACCAGGAATGGGATCTCCTGGGGTAGGAACACCCAGAGGTGGGTGAGCAGTATCCAGCACACCCAGCAGCTTCCCTGTGCAAGTTCAGGTCCCCACGGACCCACCACAAGGGGGATTGAGGAAAGCTGGCTGACTGTCCTGGGAATTGTGCCCAAGACTGACTCCTGCCAGCCCTGCCTCATCCAACAGGATGAACTTCAGGAGTCAAAATTTATTGCTTTTGCTAGTGTTGCTTTTTTTACAGGTGTGTGTGAGTTTCAGGGGCTACCATTCCTGAGCTGCCCCAGGGAAGTGGGAGCAGACGGCTCCCAACACAATGAGTCTAAAGACAGGCCAGGGATGCTGAGCACCCTTGAGCCCCAACTCGTGGATGCTGCTGGTCCTCTGCTCCAAGCAGAAGTCAGGACTTTGATGCACAAGCCATGGTGTGAATTACAGCCAGGCCAGAATAAGTCAATCATTCAAATAAAACTGAGGAGTGATTCCACCTGGCCAAGTGGAGCCATCTTTGCACCAGGTGGATCTGGCCCTGGAGCAGCATTTGGAACCATTGCTGTAGAATATGTTAGCACCGGTTGGTTTATTGTTGTTTAGTAGGGTCATCCTCTCTGAGCTCAGCAAGGGTCTCTGACCTCCTCCTTGTGCTCTGCCAAGAGATTCCCACCTTGTGCCCACACTTCATGCAGTGGCCCAGCACTGATCACGCCCCAGTTCAGACCAAGTTCACCCCAAACGAACCCTGTTCCACAGCCCAGGGAAGCTTTGATCAACCATGACCTTGGCAGAGATTTGCATCCCTGTCCCCTGACCTGGCAGTAGAACAGGGCATCCCTCCCTGGAGGTTGTCAGCAATGGGGGAAACGCAAGGAAACCCAAATGGGGTTGGGGAAAGCAGATGAGATCCCCCTGAATCAACAGCTCCCATCTCCAAATGCACTGGAGATGAAGAAGCAGAGATAACCTCAGGCACTCTGCACCCAAACACAACACTAAAAACCCTGGAAGAAGGCAAAGCAAAGGCTCAGAGGCACCAGCTTTGCTCCAGCCCACCCTCAGCACATGCTCTCTCCATCAAAAAGGAATAAACCCCCAGCCCTGGGGCTCTATGTGGTTGACAAGGAGTTTTCCAGAGCAAAACACACCCTGCTCTGGTGATCCCATGGGCTCCACAGGGCAGGTCATCCTGCTCCAGTCCATCCACCATCCCAGCACTCCTAAACTGGGAAGCCTCAATGCCCCAAGAACTCTGTTTGCTGAGGATTTGGACCTGTCGTCACTCTCTAAATATCTACATACACACACAAGAATTACACGGGAACAGCTGAAAACTGCTGAACAAACAAGCCAGAAGAGTCAGAACCTGCAATTCCACCTGCTTGTACCCTCTCTGATCTGCTGTGGTTTCTGCTTCTGACACCAAGATTAATGACTAATTATTCACCCCATAATGAGTGCAGGTGTTTAACTTTCAGCTCACCTTCCCTCTTTTAGTCGGCTCTTGTGTCTGGACGCTTGGACACTCAGGCTCTGCCTTGTTATCTATCCAACTGTTGTCAGCACATGCCTTCCCCATCCTATTTTTAACTAGAATTGAGATTTTTGAACTTCCATGAATCTCCTTCAAACCACTGGAGAATCTATAAACACTATAAACATGAATACTGTATAGTCTACTAAGAAAATATATATTTGTGTGTGTATTAAATATTCAGATTCATGCAACAAATATCCATGCAGCTATACTGTATTACTGGTTAAATTTCACAGCATATAAATATATTATAGGCCACAGCATAGTTGCTTCTGTTTTATATGTAGATATAAAAAAAGATGCTTTACCCAACTCATTTTCAATGTGTCAGTGGAGGTGTCTTTGGTGAGCCTGGAAATATTGGAGATGGAAGTGTCATCTAAAACACATAAAATCCAAGTGCTTGATTTATTTACTTGGCCCTCACTATGCCTGGCATAGAAAATTTAAGACTTAATAAATAATGTGCCGTCACACTAATTATCCCTCCCCTGGGTCTCACACAGGCACACTGCAGTGGCTGAAACTATTGCAGCATGCAGCATTTTCAGTTATGAAACAGGAGCCTGGGTGACGCGTCCGGGTTTGGCATTCCCAGGGTGGAAACCTGAGCCTTCCAGCAATCCGGACACTCACCCGCATTGTCCCTTCAGTAAGTTCTGCCTGACCTTTCCCAGCTGTTCCCTGGAAGCTGGTTGACACCCAGGACAGGGACCTGGCAGAGCCTGGAGCTGCACCTCACATCCCCATCCTGCTACTCGAAATCCCTTCTATCCCTTTGAAAACCCAGTGGGATGGGAGAAGGGCAACAAAATGGTTTGGGTTTGTTGGTTTGGGGTTTGTTGTTTCTTTGTTTTCGTGGTGGTGGGGTTTTTTTTTGGGTTTTTTTTGTTTCTTTTTCGGATGCTTTTTTGGTGTGGAAATCAAAGGTTAAAAGTCACTTACACAGCTATTGCTTCCCATGCAGAACCGAATATACACCAGAGAAAATACTGTGTTAACTACAATGCAGAGCAGAACTCAATATCTGCAGTTTTTCCACTTCAGCTTTAAATACATTACTAGATTTTAACGACTAGACATCGGTTAACATTTTGGTGATATTCACATAGTTTGTGTTAGCTAGGGTGCAATTGGCTGTCTTCAAATTCTCCTCCCTAAAATCCTCATTGCTATTGTTTACGCCTTCCTGAATCTCCATATAATCAGACTTACTAATAGTAGAGGCACTTCTGCTTTTCTTTAGGTCAGGGGAAGAGGGGATCTTTGGGCAGCTGGTTACTTGCAGATATTGAGCCTGCTCTTCTCCCTCTGTCTCCCGGTGGTAGAAGTAGTTGAAGTTAGACACTATGACGGGCACTGGTAAGGCAATCGTTAATACACCAGCAATGGCACACAAGGAACCCACTATTTTCCCCCCAATGGTCGTGGGGACCATGTCTCCATAGCCAACAGTTGTCATGGAAACCACAGCCCACCAGAAGGCATCGGGGATGCTCGGGAACTGGGACTCGCTCTCATCAGCCTCGGCAAAGTAAACGGCGCTGGAGAAGAGGATGACGCCAATGAAGAGGAAAAATATCAAGAGGCCCAGCTCCCTCATGCTGGCCTTGAGAGTCTGCCCCAGGATCTGCAGCCCCTTGGAGTGCCGGGACAGCTTGAAGATCCTGAAGACCCGCACCAAGCGGATGACTCGGAGGATGGCCAAGGACATGGCTTGCTGGCCTTGCTGACCATCCTCCGGCTTCTCGGCCAGCTCCGTCCCTAAGGTGATGAAATAGGGAATGATGGCTACAATGTCTATAATGTTCATGATGTTGGTAAAAAACCCAGCCTTGCTGGGGCAGGCGAAAAACCTCACCAAGAACTCGAAGGAGAACCAGATGATGCAAAGTGTCTCCACAATGAAGAAGGGGTCTGTGAAAGAAGTGGACTGCTGGTATCCCATGCTGCTGTTGGAGTAGGGCAGGTGGCTCAGACCACTGCCATGCATATCTTCATTCTCATCCCGAAAAATGGGCAAGGTTTCCAGGCAAAAGCTGACAATGGAGATTAAAATCACCATGACGGAGACAATAGCTATAATCCTGGCAGGGCCTGAGCTCTCAGGGTACTCAAAGAGCAACCACACTTGTCTCTGAAACTCATTCTCAGGCAATGGCCTCTCCTCTTCTTTGATGTAGCCTTCATCCTCCCGGAACATCTCCATTGCCTCTTCCCCCAGTTCATAGAATCGAATCTCTTCTGAGAAGATGTCTAAGGGCACATTAACCGGCCTCCTCAACCTCCCGCCAGACTGGTAATAGTACAAAATCGCATCAAAGCTAGGTCTGTTCCGGTCAAAGAAATACTCGTTCCGGAGAGGGTCGAAATATCTCATCCTCTTTTTAGGATCCCCTAATAAGGTCTCTGGAAACTGGGCGAGTGTCTTGAGCTGTGTCTCGAAGCGCAGCCCTGAGATATTAATGACCACCCTCTCACAGCACTCATGGTCGGTCTCAGGGTTATATGTGTCCTGCGGGTGCCCGGGAAGAGCTGCAGCTTCATCTGCAGGATCTCCAGTAGCAACTGTCATATTGGGGTTTCAAAGAAATCCTTATGCTAAACTCTTCCCAGGGCTCAGTGGTGGGATCAGGTTCAGGGCAGGGCTACTATCCTGCAGAAGGACAGGTGCGTAGGGTTGGAAGAGTCTCATGAAAAGGCGAAGGGATGAAATAAAAAAGAGAAAATCAAAAATAAAAATAAAAAGAAGAAAGAAAATTGCCCCTGCTGAGAAAGAGAGAGATGGAATAAAGTTGGGGGGAGGAGAGCAGGTCCCTTCACTAGCACTTCAATCCCCTTCCTTTGGGGGTTAATTTGCCTTCCTTGAGACAGAGTTCAACCACTCCCCTCTATACCCATTAGGTGGAACAGACAAAACACCTGAGGAAGCATCACCTGTTCAAAATCAGCATGGAAAAACTGACATTGGCAAAGCAGGGCTTATTTTTTTGGCTAAAAATCAAAATTCCAATTAAAAAAAAACCAAAAAAAAAAAAAAAAAAAAAAAAAAAAAAAAAAAAAAAAGGCAAAGGGGGAAGGGAAGAGAAAGGAAGGAAGAAAAATAACCCCATCCAGCCCTAAAGTGGCAAGGGGACCCCGCGGTGTGCCGGGCTCAGCTCATTCCTAGGCATGCAGCGAAGTGTTAATTAACATTTAACCGTGCGATCTGCGGCAATCAACCCTCTAGGAAGGCTCCAACTCGGCTTTTAAATTTAACACCTTCCCGATCGTCTTGCCCTGGCCACGAAGCAGCGGCTCGGCAACATGCTGCCCTCCCTGCCTACAGCCAAGCTCTGGAATGTGAAGCCGGCGATTCCCCATGGACCACCGCAGTCCCCCTCCTCGGCCGCAGGTGTCCCGGTTCCTGTCATCCTCTGCAAACCACCATGGCACACAGAAAACAAATCACATTACCTGGAGAAGCCAAATCTTAGTGTCTCTTAGTAACACCGATTATCTGACCCTGGGGAAATCCTAGAGAGAAATACAGGCTTCCAAGATCCCCATAATTTCCTCTCTCTTCCAAGTTAAAAATAATGGTGAGTCACCGTAGAAAAAGGAGAAGGGACATAAGAGGGGTTAGATTTCCAGATGATGGAAGCCAGGTCTTGTAATGGTTTGGACTGGAGAGAGAGAGAAAAGAGAGACAGAGAGACAAAGAGACAGAGTCTTCCCGGGAGCTGTTGCGGATCTGCACTTCAGGGCAGATGAACGTCTGTCTGATGCCTTCGGTAAGACGGTGAAAAGCTGCTAAGCTCAGCAAAACCCGATGTCCCCAGTGTCCTCGGGAGGTGTGGCATCGCCTGGAAAAAACACCGAGAAGGTAACAAGCTGCCGGGGGTCCCAGAGGAGCATCTGCAGAGCCGCGGCTCCTCCAGGCACTCGGTGTTTTCCTCCCCGCGATCCGTTCGCCCTGTGCCCGCCCGCCCCGCACTGCACCGCGAGCCGAGGGCGAGAACGCGCAGGAG